>JANHGN010006293.1:0-84531 GCA_024605025.1 Megaceryle maxima | reverse complement strand
CCCCCGCGCCGGCCCCGCTCCGCCCCGGGCGGCGGCCAGTCCCGGCGCCGCTCCCTGGGCTCCCCTCCGCGCCGCTCCGCCACTCCTCCGCAGCCACCCGCGCACCTCGGACCGGCGCCCGGTGCGCCCGCGGAGGCCACGATGTTGCTGGAGCGGGTCCGCGCTGGGTCGGAGAAGGCAGCAGAGCTCTGCCCCTTCCCGCGGAGCCCAGGTGAGGAGTCGTGGGAGGGGAGGTTTGCGCGTCCCCCCGCGGAAGCACCGGTGGACGCTTTGGGAGCCCCGGCGGGAGCCGGCCCGGTCGTGACCGCGCAGGTTCCTCGCTCCTCGGGGTACCGTCGGGGTAGCGTACTGCAGGGGAGGGCGGGCAGCCCGACGGCACCGGGGGGTCCATCCCGCCCGCCCCACGCTCTCTCTCGTTCTCTCCTGCCTCGTCGCCGGTATCAGAGACCACCGCGCTGCCCCTCACCCGCCGGCTGCTCCAGTCCCGTGCCCGCTCTAGGCGCCAGTTTGTGTCCCGTCGGGTCGGGACCGGGGGTCCCCTCCTGCTCCCCGGGGGAAAAGGCTGGGGCTGGCCCGGGCTCGCCCTTCTGCCCAACCCCGGCAGGAGCTCCGCCCGACATGGCGGAGCGGTGGCTTCTGCCCTGGGGTCCCGCCGCTCCCCACGCAACGGGGACAGGGACGAAACGGAAAGTTTCTGCATTCAGGTTCCACCCGGACGGTGGGAACTCCCCGCCGCTCCTCTTGGGTCTCATAGGGCTTTTCCCACTCTTTGGAAAAGCTCCCGTTAATTCCTGTGCTAAATATTTTTTTTACTCCTCTTTAACGAACGGAGTCAGCGCTGTTGTAGCGGGGAGAACGGGCCCGGGCTTCTCTGGAGTGTTCGGGGCGCCGGGGGTCTCACCGGGGGTGGCAGAGCCCTGTCCGGGGCAGCGGGGCCGGTCCCGGTGCGGACACGTACCGGTTCTCGCCATCATCGACCGCGGTCGACGGGGGCTGAAAAACGAAACAACGAGAAGCCGGGGTAGGGCACGGCCGGTGTGCGGGGCCCGAGGTGTCACCGGGAGCGGGACAGACCTCGCAGCCCGGCAAGTCCCCCGCCAACGGGCTGGTAATCCCGGTCCTACCCTGGGGTCGCCGCTCGGTTTGTCTCTGTCTCTCCGCGGTGCGGATTTCGCAGCCGCGGTCGTTGCGCGTTTGTCCCGACAACGAGGGGATGGTTTTGCTGTCGGGGGAAAAGGCGACACCGCCGAAAGTGAACCCCCGGGAGAAGGAAAGACGTGAAAACGTCGTTTTCCCGAAGGACGCGTCGCCCGTTCATGGCCGGTCTCCGTCGGGGCCGGGGGAGGCAGTGGGAAGGAAGCAGTGAGGCTCGCCGGGGCTTCCCGCGGCGGGGGGCTGGGGCAGGACGGGGCTGGCGGCAGGACGGGACCCGGCGGGGGTTTCGTGCCGCCGGAAGGGTCGAGCCGCCCGGTGCTTTGCCCGGTCCGGAGGTAAATCCCGGAGTTTGCGGCTCACAGCGAGTTCGGGGTAGAGGCCGGCGCTATCTTTTCCCCGGCGCCGCCCGACTCGGCCTCCCTCCCGCTGCCAGCCCCGTCGGGGGGCGGCCCCACCGGGTTTCGTTCCCGGGCGCCCCGGAGCCGTCTCCCTCCCTCCTGCCGTTCCCGGCCGGGAAGGGGCGGCGGGAGGGGATGTGCCGCCGGCCCCGGGGCGGGGGGGCGGGTTAAATACAGCGCGCCGCGGTGCCCTGCCCGGCGCTTCAGACCGGCACCGGCGGGGAGGGCCGGCGGCTAAAAATAACCCGCTTTAGCGAGTTAAATCCCCGGCGCCGCGGGGGTGGCAGCGGCCGGGGGGTGGGAGGGGTGTGAGGAGGGGGGGGCGACAGCCGCCGGGATTTCGGGGGGGGGCCGGGGAGGACCGTCGGGGGGAGCGCGGCCGTTCCGCACCCCAACCCGGCCTCGGCAGAGAAAGGGCGGGGGATTGGGGGGCGGCGGGGGCTGCGCCCGCACCCCGCGGAAAATGCGCCAGTGCCCGCGGCCCGACTGAGGAAGCGGCGCGGTCGCGGCCCGCGGAGTCGTCATGCAGCGTAAGATCTGCGGCCCGGGCTGTATCGGGACCTTGCGGGGCTATGCCGTGTTACCGGACCCGGGCCGGTGCCGGAGCCCGGTCCTCCTCGGGCAGCCCGGGCCGGGGCCGCTGCCTTTAGCGCTGCCGTTACTGGGGTTATTTGTTTGGACGAGGCGAATTGCTGAGGAGGCGATTAATACCTATAACGATATCATCTCCGCCTCTACCCCTACGCACAGCTATACGTCTCTATATATCTATATATAGTTATCTTTACATATTGATACGCTTATGTCTGGATCTATCTATATCTCTACAGCCGTGTCTATATATCTCTCTGTATCTACATCGATATATCTATGTTTATGTATCTCTACATCCATATTTTTACCTACCTATCTATATCTATATGTATATACCGGTATCTATTTATTTATTTCTATATATCTGTACACTTTTGTTCTCTATCTTCTTTATCTGTTTATTTTTATATCTCTATTTCGCTATATCTGTATCCTTATATCATCTCTTTCTATAGAATTTCTGTCGGAATATGCAGGGCGACGGGACAAGCCTACCGCGTTTTTATTTTCAGTGTAATTCTCGTAATTTTTGGTAGTTTCTTTCCCCATTCCTCACGGGCTGTCCCGCCGTTATTTACCGGCGAATTTTGGAAGTGTAGGAAAAGGAAAAAGAGACGGAATAATTGCGTTGCAACTTTGCCGGCGGCTCGGTCCAGGGGTTAATTCCGTTCCCAGCATTTCCCTTCTCGCTTCCCGGGGTTTCGCTGCTCTCCGCGCCGCGGGGAGCGGCTCACGCGGCGCCGCGACAACGAATTTGAACGAATACTAATTTTTTTCGTGCCGTTCTTCGGGTCACCCCCGGCTTCGCCGTCGGGCGGCAGCAACCCCGGGGGCCGGCGGGCCGGGCCGATCTCGGTAGGCAGCGGATTCGTTGGGACGGCGGCTGACAGGGGCTGTCTCCCCGCAGAGATTCCGCTGTGCGCCGGCTGCAACCAGCACATCGTGGACAGGTTCATTCTCAAGGTCCTGGACCGGCACTGGCACAGCAAGTGCTTGAAATGCTCCGACTGCCAGACGCAGCTGGCCGAGAAGTGCTTCAGCCGCGGGGACGGCGTCTACTGCAAGGAGGATTTCTTCAAGTGCGTGGGGACGGAACCGGGGGGGCTGCTGGGTCCGGACAGAAGCCGGAGACAGGATGAGACGGGGGGATGGCCGGGGACGGGGAGAAGCCGGAGACAGGATGGGACCGGGGGGTGGCCGGGGACTGGGAGAGGCTTGGGGGGGAGTTGGTGGCGCCCGGGAACGGCGAGAAGCCGGGGGTGAGGAGAAGCCGGGGAGGCGGGCCGGGACCAGGAAAAAGCCGGGGGAAGGTGGGGAGAGACGGCCCGCGTGGGGTTCAGCACCGCGCACGAGCACACGTGGGGTTCAGCACCACGGAGGGCCGGGCGGGTTCAGCACCGAGGACAGCGGGTTCAGCACCGCGGACAGCGGCAGGCCGGGGAGCGGCTCCTCCCGCCCCGCCGCGCTCAGGGGCCTCCGCTTCCCGCCCGCCCCCCCACCTCGTTCAGGCGCTTCGGGACCAAGTGTGCCGCCTGCCAGCAAGGCATCCCCCCGACCCAGGTGGTACGGCGGGCCCAGGACTTCGTTTACCACCTGCACTGCTTCGCCTGCATCGTTTGCAAACGGCAGCTGGCTACCGGCGACGAGTTCTACCTCATGGAGGACAGCAGGCTGGTCTGCAAGGCGGACTACGAGACGGCCAAGCAGAGAGGTACCTCCTGCCCCGTCCCTCCCGCCCCCCGAGGGCAGGAGGGATGCGGCCTGGGGCCCTCCTGCCCTCCGGGACATGCTCACGCAGCGGGAGGGATGGGTGCCGGGGGGATCTGCCGTCAGCGGGTGGCTGGAGGGAGGACGGGAGGGTCCCACGTCCTCGAGTCCACTCCGTTGAAACTTCATCTCTAATTCGCACCGTCTCGACAGAGGCTGAGTCCACGGCCAAGAGGCCCCGCACCACCATCACAGCCAAGCAGCTGGAGACCCTCAAAAACGCTTATAACAACTCGCCCAAACCGGCGCGGCACGTCCGGGAGCAGCTTTCATCGGAGACGGGGCTGGACATGCGGGTGGTGCAGGTGAGTCGGCGAGACCCTCGCCCTCCGAGGGGGAAGGCGGGGAAGGAGTCGGCCCCGCAGAGACGGAACTCTCCGGCGTGCCCTGCTTGCAGGTCTGGTTCCAGAACCGCAGGGCCAAGGAGAAAAGGCTGAAGAAGGACGCGGGGAGGCAGCGGTGGGGTCAGTACTTCAGGAACATGAAGCGGTCCCGTGGGACCTCCAAGTCCGACAAGGACAGCATCCAGGAGGAGGGGCCCGACAGCGATGCCGAGGTGTCCTTCACAGGTCGGTCCCCGGAGCCCCGTTCCCAGCCGAGGCTTCACCGAGTACGGTCTGTGCCCTCCCTGCAAAGCTGCTATCCCTGCCTAGGCTCTTTTTACCCCCTCGGTGCTACGTTAATAATTTTCAGCCACAATATAAAGAGTGAAAACAAGTGCTTAAGGCGGGAGAGGTGCAGAGCTGCGGGATTAACTGCAGTGTAGCCCCCGCTGCCCTGTCCTGGCAGGGCTGCGGGTGGGGGGACGGGGGACCGGAGCCGCGGCAGCGAGGGGCAGCGGTGGCAGAGGAACTGGACGGGAAGCTCCCGTCTCCCTCCGGGGGGCGGCAGGTGGCCGTGTCAGATCCAAAACGGTGCCGGGAGAGCTCCCCGGGCAGGCGCTGCCGACGTTAAAGTGGCTGCTCATATACAGCGTTTTCCAGGGACTCGGAAATAGAAAAATCAGAGTCCAGAATCACTGAGCCGCTTCGATGGGAAAAGTATGTAGATATTACTTTTTTTTTTTTTTTTTTTTTTTTTTTTTTTTCCCTATCCTATTGAGGGGCAGGTTTATTTGCATAGTTACTCGTTAGGACTTCCTGCCCAGTTCAGTGGGCACCGTTATCTCTCCACTGCGCTGTAAAAGGGAGACTGCTGAGCATTAGGAGCTTTCTTCATTGGAGGGTCCCAATTTTGGAGCAGAGATTTCTGTTGACAGACCCAGGGACATACTTAACGTTAGCTCTTGCAGCCTCATCCCCATCTCCCCTGACCCAGGGCATCTGCTGTGGGAGCAGGATACAGCCCTGTGCCAGGTAGGGAGGCTGGTGCCTGCATGGGGACACATTCTGCACGGCCTGAGCTCCATCCCAGAGCTGCCTCAGGCCGAGTGGTCTCTGTGACATTAGCTGGTCTGTGCCCAAACGTGTGCACGTGCACGTGTGTATCATTTTTAGGAATACAGGAGAAACTGAAATGCAAAACTGTGTACATATTTACACAGACATAGTCCATAACGCGCACACACAGCTTTGCATCTCAACTTCTCCCCCGTGTTCCTAAAAATGATTTGATTTTCAAGTCCATTTATGCACACCATGCATCGTCATCATTAAATATGAATATACTATAAATAATAACTAAAAAATGTTGAACAGTTATCAATAGCTTGATGCCACACACGGGTTTGTATCCTAGGCAACAACAGAGCAGCTCTCACTGCCCATAAAGCACCTAACGAATGCAAACAATTTTTGTTGGAAACTTAAAAAATATTGCTCTTTTTTTTCAGAAGAGTTCTTAAATTGTACAAATACATTTCATTAGCCTGTTCCCAAGCAGAGAAATAATGCTGAGAAATAATGCTGAGATTTAATATCTTTTTTTTTCTTTTTTTTTTTTTTCTGATCAGTGGAGAGTTTTTCTTGCATTGGTTTTAGGAGCTCAGGTAGCTCCTAAAGATGATATAAAAATTCAAGATGAACCTCAAAGCCAAAGAGAAATAGAGAACAAAAGGAGGAAAGAAACTGAACTCACATTCCCCTTTAAAGGATTATTTTTAAATCACAGTCTTATATTTTTAATATGTACTTTTCGTGCATATTTTTAAAATCCAAAATGTATTAGATGCTTGTGCTCAGAAAAAATAATAATCCCCTGGCCTTCTATGAAGATCTATCAACAAGGACAGGAATAATAAGGAATTACAAGTGGCAAGTGTGTGACTGCTTAGCTCCCATCCATCTAATCTATTTATACCCAAAGCTTGCAGGAGTTCCTCTGCAACCATTGCCAGCCGTGACCATTGCTCTTCCAGTAAAACCAGTCCATTTCCATTACAGATGAGCCCTCTATGTCTGAAATGAGCCATTCCAATGGGATTTACAGCAATCTCAATGAAGCATCCCCTGCTCTGGGGAGACAGGCTGGGACCAACGGAAGCTTTTCTCTGGATCACACCGGCATCCCAGCTCAGGACCAGTACCACGACCTACGATCCAACAGCCCCTATGGGATACCCCAGTCACCAGCTTCCTTGCAAGCACTGCAAGGCCACCAGCCTTTAATCTCCAGCTTGGTTTACCCAGACAATGGCTTGGGCATCATGGGACAAAGCGGACAAGGGGTGCCCCCGTCCATGAGGGTCCTGGCCGGGAATGGACCCAGCTCCGACCTCTCCACCGGCAGCAGCGGGGGATACCCAGATTTCCCTGCCAGCCCGGCCTCTTGGCTGGATGAAGTTGACCACGCTCAGTTTTGATACAGGGTCCATCACCATGAAGTGGGAAAGGAAAGGACTCGGTGCTGTTAAATGTCATCTACTCTTGGAAATAAAGGAGGGACAAACTGTGACTGCTGAGTGGGGCAGCAAAGCGAGACGACGCAGAGAGAGTGGACGTGCTTTCAGAGGGCGACCTGGCGGCGGGTGAGCAGAGGACGGTGGGCAAAGGCAGTTGCGCCGCAGTGATTAGCATACAGAGCGTCCAAACGAAACTGATTCTTGTGTCTTTACTAAACTCCAAGACTTGTGCTTTACCAATTTGATATAAGGTATTTTGCTTTCTGTTGTCAGTGCATTTTCCAAAGCGAGGACTTGCTTCATCACCCGTCCACACCGAAACCTTTTTAAGAGAAAATAAAGTCCTCATCCACGGTAAAAGGTGTGACAATGTCTATATTTCTATAGGAGAAATGTCAATAGTGAATCACTTCAGCTATCCATGGTAGAAAAAACTTCTCTGTTCTTCCAGCAGATTTTTTAAAAGACCACTGGTGGGGTATGTTTTGCTTTATTTTGAATTTACATTAACTTTTCTAAAATGAAATGCTCTTTAATATGCCAATCATTTATCCACCACCCTTTTCCTTTGTAAAATGAAAATCATATGTTAATTCTGCTTCTCATCTCTTTAATTTGTAGATTGCTAGTTTTATTCTTCCATAGAAGCATTCAGCCGTGAATAGATGTATTTATTACAAAAATAACTACACTTTTATCACGAGGTCAAGAGGTGATTTTGCTTGACCCAGGCACTCTAGCGGCTCTGGGTTGTGACTCTTAACACTTTTCTTTCAAATTCCTTTGCAATGGTTTTACTGCAAAGTGTCTCAAAAATCACCCTGATGTCTTGTTGCCAAATCCCTTCTCGGGGGGGTCTCTCGGCGGGGGGTTCGGCTGGGTTAGTTCCAGCCGTTCTGTCTCCACGCTGGGAGGGTGTCGGAGCGAGCACACGCTTTCCTGGGGACGCTTCTCTGTTCCAGGCATTTGTGTATTTCTGCAGATACAGTGCGAGTGGATTGTGAGGAAAGGCAAGACAATATGTATATTGTTCTCTGTAAAAAAATTATTGAATTAACTGTAGATTATGTGAATGTCCAGTGTCTTTTATTTATATTCTCGCTTTCTCTCTGATGATCAAATACTTCGAGATTACAAATAAATTTGTCAGCTAAACTTTAAATAGTCTTTTACTAAATTTACGTCAATATAGGTAAATACAAAACCTGAAACTAAAAGGAAAAGCCCTCAAAACTCGATGCCTCAATTCAACAAAATGTAGAAATACAACCTTCCCTTTAAATCCAGGAGCAAACCCACCAACGTAAAAACGCTTTGATAAGCTGGAGAAAAAAGGACAGTTTTGGAGGCTGGCAGTCTTTGGGAGATCCAAACAGTATTGCTTTGTGCATGCACAGGCTTTGATCACGGTCAAGCTGTTTTTGACAGGACATGGTTATTTTTTCAGCATTTATCTCAAAGGTGGAAATAGATAAAGCAGAAATCTGCTGACAAAGCAATAGAAAATAGCAGGGCCTGACAGGGTCTGTCTGTGAACAGGAAGTTGTGCACATGAAGCACTGAAAGTTGGATAGTGGAAAATTTCAAAGAGAAATCAAAAAGAAAATAAAAAACACCTTAAGTTTGACTGAACGTAGGCAGCCCACATGTGTGTCCACACACAGATCTTCACGTGCAAATGTCTGTGGTTGTGCTTCTCAGAGCAGAGCAAAGCACTTCGCTGAAGTCTGATTTAAGGATCTGTTAGGAGACACTTTATAAAGCGCACGGGCTTTGAGCCTCTCACTCCCCTAGGAAGCTGGGGAGTATTGGTACCAGGCTTTTCTGCAGCATCTTTGAGTGTGTGTGAACCCGAGATCAGCAGCACCCTTCAGCAGAGAAGCAGTGCTGGGGTTGGGGTGCAGCTGAGCCACAGGAGCTCGCCATCCTGCACCTTGCTGGGCACACCACGGGAAGAGCCGTGCTGGCCCTGAAGGTGCCAACACCCCAGCACAGCACCCTGGGGACTCACCAGATGTCAGGTAGAGACACCTGGGAAGTCCAGGCTTTTATTCCTTACCTTTTTCAAAGGACAGATTGCCACAGGTATTGAGACTATTTGCAAAAAGATTTAGATTTGCAGCATCTTTGTTAATCACCAGCGCTGTGTAAGCATCTTTACAGCTTTTCCCCTTCCTGCCACAGACACATTGCGCCTGAGGAGAAGAAACATGTCCAGTTTCTGCTCTCAGTGAGCTATCAAAAGCCTGCCTTAAAGTAAAACAGGGACATGCATTCTGCCTTAGTGCCCCAATATTTACTCAGCAGAAAAACTCACTTGTTTTCAGGAGACCAAATCTAAGAGGTACAGGAGGGAAGGGACAATCCCCACTGCATGACACCATGGGGGTTTTTTTTGGTGCAAAAACAATACACCAGCTTGGCCCCAGGGCTAATGTGTATATTTGCTCGTGTCTCTGCTCCTGGGGGATTTTTCAGACAGGCGAAGCTGTGTCTCCTGCAGCCAAGAAAGAAATGTGCCACATTTGGGTCTGAGCTCTCAGGTCTGAGTCTAGAGCTGGGCTCAGCAGCAAGAGCCGGGAGCTGCTTTTTTACTCTTCTCCAGAACTGAATGATAAAGAGACAACTGTTGCTGCTAGCCCGTAGGTACATCACAAGGATAATTGAACTTACAGAGTAATTAGGAAATTATAGGATTTTAAAAAGCAGATTACAGACCTTCACCCAAACAGAAAATGAGAATTTGTGTTTTCAAGAATTCTGGTTTTTCTGCTCTCTTGCCCTATGCTCTGGAAACACCCCCACCAAATCTGGGTGTTTTGCATCAGAATCTTTTGGCAGTTCATGTTTTCCTTAAAAGACTAAAAAAGACTCTTCCTAAAAAAGAAAGAAAGAACAGAGAGACAGACATGTAGTTGATTTTAGGATAATGCTGCTGTTATAAAACCACTGCTTAGAAACTGTAGTAATTGAACATATATTTTCTAGATCTTTTTTTCATTGTTTCCTTCCCAGCAAATAACGGGCACTGTTGTTCCTCTCCCCCTTGAAATCCCAGTGGATGCCTGAATTTAAGAAAGGAAGAAATGCAAATTTCCCTTTGTGCTTCGCTCTGAAAGGCAGAAACGGGTTGAAAGTTGCCGGCGCTCGTGCTCATCTGAACGCGGAGAAGAGCTCCCCGAACGCCCTGATCTAAAATTCAGGGATTGCATTTCAGCCTCTCCTTTCAGGGCTGGGGCTCAGGGGTTCTATTAATATAAATGCTTTCTTCCCGTTAAAAAGAAAACCAATTTGAAAGAAGCAAATAAACCCAATGCTCTCTGACTGACTGACAGCTTGTAAAGCCCAAACAGAATTAGGAAGAGGGGTTTTGCATTGCTCAATTTGCAGGTGAGCTTTACAGCCGCCGATTTGCGTGAGTGCATGACACAGGAGGCAGGACCTTTTTTTTATGCTCTCAGTGAGGAAAATCTAATGTGTGATTTTTTTTTGTCCTGAACAGAATATTCATCTTTCAGAAACACTTGTGCCTAAAGTTATTTCCCCTACAGACACAGGGAATGATTAGATTTGGGGTCAAACAGTAGAAATAACTTATTTTTTTCTCATTCTGATTTCCCGTGTGACGCCAACGAAAGCAAACCCCTCAAGCCAGGAGGGACAGGCACCACCTTACTGTTAAAATTTTCTGCAGTTTCTGCAGGGGTGTCAGCTCTGCAAGGGAACCTGTGCAGTGCAGCAGCCGAGGCTGCAGTGCTGGCAGTGGGCAGTAACCCAACGCCTGTGACCCTGGCTGGGAGCAGCGAGGCCACGTGCTGGGAGAGCAGCTAAACCACCCCACTCTGCTCACACAGCTTTGATGGGAGCTGCAACTGGAGGAGCCAGTATGAGCCGAGTCCACAGGGCCAGGACACATGGGTTTTATCCAGCCTGATCCAGGAGAATGCCGTGGTGAAAGAGGGGTGTCCCCAGCTGGGGTCCTAGGGCTGGCCTGGGGACAAGCCCCTCCTGCAGGGCACAGGGCTTGGGGACATCAGTGCCCCTTCAGGGACATTAGTTTCCCTTTGGGAACACGGGCCGGGTGAAACCCCCTGCCCACAGGGAGCAGGGAAGGTGGCTGGGGCTGGGTTGTCCTCGAGGTCCCCTCTGGTGGCTTCTCCTGGGTGTGTCAGAGCATCTGAGCAAAGGTGTCCTCGCCACCCAGCACATCCCACCTTGCCTCTCCCTGCCCACACCAGGGTCCATGGGAACAAGGCAGAAAAGCAGAGTCCTGCACGATTTATACACTGAAATAATATTTAAAAGCAGCAAATGACTTTGTTAAAGCCTGACAAGAAAACCAAGCTAACAAAAATATGCCAAGAAAAAAAGCAAAGGTGTTTAATTTAGGTTTTTATTCCATCAAAGATGATGCATTTTCACAAGCAACTTCAGCCACCAGCAGCCCCCAGTTCAGACAAAAACAAACTTCACACCTTTTTTATTGCTTTTAGCTCCCTGGTTATTTTTCCACCACGGTCTGAAGAGCGTCGCTGTCTCTCCAGGGAGGGCAGAGCCACTTGCTGCCGGTTTCTGGCTGGACACACGTCCTGCATCCTGCGTCCCGCTCCCACCCAAGCACTGGCCTCTTCCAGCTCCTACGCAGGAGCCTGTAAAAAGTCTCTGAGTCAGCTGGAGGCGAGTAAATCATTCCTGACAGCTACATCTCTACAGGGCAGTTAGAATTAATGTAACAAGTTGGCGTTTAATGAAGCAACAACATGCTGGGCTGCAGAGAATAGCGGGGACCTGCTGCAGTCACATTATAATCCCTGAGGGACCCAAACGGCAGAGACTTCATCAGATGCTGACTTGTTAGGCTGAGCAAACTGCCATGTGGGAGGAAAAGCGGCACGGCCGGGGCAGACAGGAGCCAGTAGCCCCCTCCAGCTGGGAGCCAGCCAGCGTGGGCCAGCTGAGCGCGGCTCTCTGGGACCAACCTGCAGCTCCGAGCCCAAAACTGTGTGGCCTTGTGCTCCGTGGATGGGCATCGGTCTGAACAGAAGGAGCAGCCCAGGGGATGCGAGGGCACAGCGGTTGTGCATCGGCCGTGCCAAGAGCTGTGCGCTGAAGGTTGTGGGGAGCCCTTGTCCTGAGGCAGGTCATGTTGAATCAATGTGGTTTCTGTAAAAAGAGAAATAAATAAAAGTCCTCTGAAGCTTGTTGGAAGAGGAGAGAAAATAAATGAGTATCAGAGATGCCGGGCAGGGGGGAACTGGCAGAACAATATGTTTTGTAAACAAAAACCAGCTTGATCAGGTGCCTTGCACCCAGAAGTCTCTGATTTCTGCAGAGGTTGCAGGTATTCCAGCCATGTCCAGGATAAGGCCTTTTAAAAACACTCGCTGCATGAGGGAGGGAGGGAGGGAAGGGACAAATGCAAATGGTGTTGGAGACAGTCTCCCATTCCCCATGTATATACATACGCTCTCAAATCATCGCAGTTTGCAGCAGCT
The DNA here is from genome assembly GCA_024605025.1 of Megaceryle maxima. Lineage (NCBI taxonomy): Eukaryota > Metazoa > Chordata > Aves > Coraciiformes > Cerylidae > Megaceryle > Megaceryle maxima. The sequence goes on along the minus strand of JANHGN010006293.1, from coordinate 72,283 downwards.
TGGATGCTTTAAAATCAATCACGCAGTGCTGGTTTCCCCCCCACACACCTTGCTTTTAAATGAAACTGTAGCACAAAACAACATCCCCTCACTTCCCAAACCACCGGTTCCCCTCTCCGGGGCTGGCTGCTGTGTGTGTGGCCATAAACCTCAGCGCGTTTTGTTGTGAAGCCTCATGGTCACTGGCTTTAAGGGCTTGACAGGTTTATAAAGTGCTGAGTGTCCCGGAGGGACCACGGCACTGTTTGCAGAGAAGATGAAGCGTGCCATATCCAGCTGGTCTAACAAGGCAGCGGGAAATCTAAATTAATTCAGGAATCACTTCTGTTTTTCCAAGGGAGGATGTTGTTCTCAATCTATGGAAATAGCACATCAGAATACTTATTAACTGGGGGTGCAACGCCAAGCTCCCATCTCTTCCAGGGGTGTAAATCAGGGAGCACAAAGCAGCAGAGTGAAATGGGGTCCCCAGGGCTGTGTCCCTGCACAGATAGGGGTTCCCTCCTGCGCAGACACCCCGTACAGGACTGGGCAGGTTTGGGGTGGAAGGTTTATTTCCACTGGAAACAGCTGATTTACTGAAACCTGCCTGCAAAGAGGGATCGGCCTCAACAAGTCCCACCTGGGCTCTGCAGCTGAGGCCAGAGGGGAGTTATTTAATAGCTTCTGTCTGCCCCTTTTCTGGGATTGTTCCCTTGCTGTTTCCTGGCTTCTCTCAACCATCATGAGTTCATTCTGCACTGATTATTTGGGACTTAGGATTGTGCCTTCCCTCTGTACAGAAGGTCAGTTGAGTGGGCTGTGGGGCTGGGTTTGGGAGAGGTTGTTGTGATTTCATAGGATGGAGGGGGCTGATCTCCACAATGTGCTGCTTGGTGTTTCGCCAGGATCTGTCCTGGCATTGGTGTGGGCCATAGATGAAGCTGTATGTGTTTCTTTATATCTACAAAGAGGTTGGTTCCTAACATGTGATTCTTTTCTGAACTAAAACTCCTTAAAACAAACCTCAGATGACCTCAGCTTGATGCGCAACAAGCCTTTAATGCAGCCTGGGTTTGAGGAGTTGAGGCTGTTTGCTGTCCCCTTTTTGTGGGGCCATGCAATGCTGAGCTCTGGCTGCTTTTCCTTCATACAGAAGGAAAAGTTGTGAGTTGGACTAGTCTTTGTTGGGACTTGTTTTGCTGCCTTAAATGTGAATTGCAATTTGAAAGGCAGAAAGTTTTTTTTTTGGAGATGGAATTATGAAATTCCTGCTTGTCTGCTGCTGGGGCCAGCCCTGCCCTAGGTCTGCTGCTGCTCTGTCTCTGGGGGGTGTCTCTGTGTGCTGGGAAGGGGAGAGTCCTGGAAAATGAGAGGGACAAACCAAGTTGTGCCTGTGTGTGTAGGAGGGAAGGGCTGGTGATGACCTTCTGGCTAAGGAAGGGATGAACACTGGCTCTCTATGCTCCAGAACTGTTCTGTTCCTAGGGGTGGCGGGATGGAGGTCTTGCAGCCCAAATGATGCCCAATGGGGTCATCTGAGGATGATACAGTAAAGCCAGGCTGTGTGTGCTGAGCAGACCCTGCTTGGCAGAAGGCTGTGGGTGTGTGGTGGTAGTGGTGTTAAAAGATCTCTGTTGGAACTGTACTCTTTAGAAAGTTAAGTTAAATATCCAGTGTGGTCCTTGGCACTTGTGTTGGTCAGTGCACAGCTGCTCAGCCCGCCTCCTCTAGCAGCAACTGATGGCTCTGACCAGCTCTGCTGGAGAGCCGTGGGGAGCCTTTAGCTAAATGAGGGAGGATTTGGACAGCAGGCCTCCCTGTTTGGGAACTGGGCTCCAGTTGTTGAGTTTATCATGTTGAATTGGCTTCATATTAAATGGGGCTTTTATGAGAGCGATTGAGCAGGAGCAGAGCCAGATCCTGCTTCTGTTCCTTGCTACCAGCAGTTGTTAGCACAGCACTTTCATTTTCTGAACATACCCTCCTTGCTGATGCCTGTGTTTGACAGGAGGCTGCCATGAACTTCAAAATTAATTTTCCTGGACTATCCTAATCATTGTAGTTGAAATGTTCCCTTGTTATGCTCTTACTGGGACTTGGCTCTGGGGGATAAGGGTGTTTTGATGAACCTGCCTAATGTGGCAAAATTAAAACTTATTCTCGTTTTAATTTGTACTAATCATACACTCAGAAATAAAGAATTGGTCCCTCAAGTGTTTTTCTGGACTAGAGGACCAGGCTCATTTATTTGTGCAGATTAATAAGCTCTGTGCTAATTGTGGGATGCTGATATTAGCCATGCTGCAGCAACGGGGCAGCGTAACCACCCAGAGTCTGTCTGGAGACAGAGCTGTAGCCCAGACCCATTGAAATACAGATTTATGCTGGTTTGGTTTTTTTATCACTAGATTTGCCAACAGGAAAATCATCATTTTGAGAAATAAATTCCCTTGTGTTAGTTGAAGCATCTCATTAACACAGAAGAGCACTAATTGGACATGCTTTGATCAGGTGGGGTGTATCTTTCCCACTTCAATATAAAGGGCAGTGAGTTATGTCCCAGGTGCCAGTTTAACCACTCAGACCAAGCACAGCATGATGCAGTTGGCTCCTGAGCAACCCCCCCAACAAGCGGCATCCCCAGGAGCTGTTGTTGAAATAACTGAGCGCTCGGCTCAGATTGTTGCAGGCTGGTGCTGGTATCAGGCCTGGCTGTGGTAGGCAGCCATAAGCCATGTTCTTGTGTCCCAAAGCCTGCCCTGGGAGTAGAAAACCCTTTCCTGCTTGGGGGAGAGAGGCAGGGCTGGGTGAGGTCCCCCTGTTCCACCTAAGCTGTCCTCACCCTTCCTCACAATACCAGCACTCTTGGTGCTGCAGGGGCAGGATGGCTGGGGTCATGGGTGTGAGGAGCTGCCACACTCGTGTGTCTGCAGAGATTTTTGGGCCCTGGAGTCCAGATGAGCCTGTGCTGTTCCTTCAGGTACAGCACAGCTGGAATAAGATCACTTCTGCAGGGCAGTGGGTTGACACATTGCTTGCCATCAATATTATATCACACTGAGCAGGGAGTGAGTTGCAGAGCATGGAGCCTTGATAGTTGTGCTTTCCCTGCTGTGCCCAACAGGCTGTGGGGTGGGACTGGCAGCAAGAATATAACGGAGCCAGGACTGAGTCTGGTTCCATCATCCCACAGCTTCCTGCCTCTGTGGGGACAGGAGTCATTCAGGAGTTACCTCATGCTTCCAGCATGGCAGGTATCTTTCTAGTCTTGGCAGAAAGACCCAAATGCTCAGCAGAGGAAGGAAAAAACAGAGTACTTTTTAATATATATATTTAAGGCCATCCCTGCTCCTGCTGTGAGTTAGTACAGGGAAAGAGTCAGATTTTGGCTGAACCCAGGAAACATCTTTGCAAAGTACCAGGTGTCTCTACACCAGCCCTTCTCTGGGGCAGAGCCGCAGTTCTCGCCCACAGCTCCAGACTGTGCATGTGTTGGGTGTTGTGAGTGTTCCACCACCCTCATGTGTGAATGTCTTTGGAAGATTTCTCTACTGATGGCTCCAGCTACAGAATTATAGCTCCCTATGTGCCTACAAGTTTATCATGTATGCCATGTACACTGTATATGCTGGGTGTATATGCTAGGTGGTGTGTGTACAGCATGCCACTGCCTCTCACCCATGAGCTGGCAGGGGGTGGATGCTCCAGTTACAGATTGGGAAGTAAAGCCAAGACTTATCCTGGGTATTTTTCAGCTGTTGCAGACCAACCTGCAGCCTGATGGGGATTATGAGCCTGGAGGTCAAGTTCATCTCTGAGAAGTGCAGTTGAAGACATATATGCTTGAAAGGCACTGCTGCTTAAAAACCCCCCAAACGGGCAGGTAGCATTAGCTGTGTTTTGGGGAGCTATGTCACTTCCCACAGATCAGCCAGTCCTGCTAATGAGAAGGTTTGCTCTGAAGTCACCTCTTCTCCATTAATTAAAGCTGTTTGGTGTGAAGCAGGGAAGAGGAATTGAGGAAGGGCTCTTGATGCAGTTACACTCTCCATAGATGGTGCTGAGTATTCATTATGGCTGGTGAAAGCCTTGTCAACATTTTTCCAAGGAAGAATGAAAATGTAAATAACTTTAAAATGATTCAATGTCACTGTGGTATGGAAAAAGGTCATGCTGCTGGAGACCATTTATCTTTTTTGCCGATTTAAAGAGCTTTTTTCCTATTACATTTTTTGAAATTAATGTTTTTAAACATTACCCAAAGTAACGTTAACAATCATGGGGTTTATGGGATTGATCGTTATGCAGGCTGGGATTTAAATTGAAAAAGATTTGTTTTAGGTAGTTGTTGCTGGGGGGTTTTAACAGACTTTTTGATTTATTGCTTATAAAAATGTTTGCATGATTTAATGAAAAGACAAAACCAGATCCTGCCAATATGAGGGTAGAATGTTCTTTGTGAGTGTGGGATTACAGAAGCGGAGCTCGTATGTGCATGTAAATGTGAAAGTATATTAATCTGAGGTGAGTCTGAAGGGACAGGGTCCTTATTTGCAGATTAAGGGTTGGAGGTTTGTAGCTGCTAATGCACTCAGCAAGGACCCAGTGCAAAGGAGCAGTGCCAAGCTGGAGTTCAGATGTCAGTCTGGTGCTCTAGTCAGAATGCAAACGATTTATTGTAGGGTTTTGGTACCTACTGTCCACCAAGCTTCAATACTGGTGCAAAACACTGCATGGACACTGGAGAAGGGGTTGGAGGAAGGTGGGCCAGCAGGGACTGTGGAAATAAGGGTTAAGTGTTTAAAAATTAAGGTTCAGGCTTGTCAGTGTGGCTTAAAGAAAAATGCTTGGAAAAAAAGGGTGTGAAGATGCTCTTAGCATGTGACAAGGGGCAGATTCAGAACTGTTCCACAAAAGGTGACAGTGCCAGCTCTGACAGGCTGTCAGGGAAGATGGGACGTGGCTACCTGCCTCCTACAGTGACTGAGCACAGCCCACATAACAAGGTGGGCCAAGACCTTCTTGTTAGCTTGTCTGCTCCAGCTGTCCTGCAGCAAGGCTGACACGGAGCTAATCTGCCCTCTAGTCACTTCTGACTGTGAAAACAGGTGACATTTGTGAAAGTCTTTCTGCTCTTCTGCACAGGGAGGATTTCAACACTACTGAACCTTGGTTTGGGGAAAGGGGTGGTGGGGCGGGGGAATAGCTGTGCTCTTAATAGAAATGCTGCTGAGATGCACTTGCATTTTTCACCTCCTTTGCCCCTGCCACATCAAGTGTGAGGGAGCAGGGGATGCCACAGCTGGTGCTTTGCATGTAATTTTCACCCTCTTGTTAATGACCTTGCAGGGATTAGCATGGCCTTCTCCATATGCCAGTAGATTATGTCTGTTGGCAGCTGCTACTACTGGAGCAAAATGGGATAGTTTTCATTAGGAGTGCTTGACACTAGGTTGCCCTGGGTGTCGTCAATCCTAAACTGTCAGTGCCTTTGAATAAAGCAGTGTACAGATGTGATTTATTAGATGTGCTGCTGCTTTGCTGAAAATGTGGTATTTTCAAGTCAACAAGGTCTTGCAGAAGTGTGAAAGGGACCTTCTTGCTTTTCCCTACTTGCCCTTCCACTCTGCAGGTTCTGTGGGGCTGTCTGACAGTGCTGGGTGGAAAATCTGCCCTGAAATGACTGGGTGACATGAAGGCTTGGATGAAATAACCTCCCCATGTTGTTCAGTGTAGCTACTCACTAGGAAATACATTTTTGTTGTTGGGTGTAAGCTGTGCTTTTTTTGGCAGTGTGTTGCAAGTATGTTTTGAATGAGCATTTCTATCCAACTTGCATGGGGAGTGGGAGGGGCAAGGACTATTCCTCAGTGTTGAAATGTGACTTGACCTTGAAATGATTTTATTTTGACGATTAAGATAATATTCAGATTTATCACACAGACATCGCCTCTGCTCATTCAAGCAGTGAAGAGGAAAGTCAAGTTTCAGTGTTACCTTACCCTAGAACTGAAGCAGGTATATCCTGAGCCCATTGAATATTTTCATGTGGACAGTGATAGACACAGCTCACTACTTCTGGAGACACAGTTTCTAGGGTGGAGGGCAGGAGGTGGCTAAGATAGTCACCCAGCTGCCAGGGAGGGATGCTGCAGAGGCTTCCCTGCTCCCCTTGCCCTGGCAGGAACCAGACTCTGTGTTCTGCAAGGTTATTAATCCTCTGTTTATCCTGTTTTAAAATAAGCAGTTTAAAGGAGGCTGCCAAAGATGATAGGCCGCAAATCCATGTCATTCTTTTGATTTGCAGCAGCAAAGCTAAACCCTCATGTATCCCTCCCTCCTTAACAGACTTGTGCTCCCCAGCATGTCACAGTCCAGCCCAGTCAGAGGACACCCCTTTCTTGGGCAGGGTTGCTCATCTGAGAGGGCCTAAGACTATCCTGACTATCTAGAGGGCTAGGCCACAGAATTCCATGGTGGTTTTTAGGGCTTGTGTCCACCTGGCAGACCCATTTATCACTGAGGAGGTGTGGCTTATTGAACGGCAGACTTGAGCAAGGACCAGCTGTTGTGGGAGAGTCCTGAAGCTCTTTGCTCTGCTGGTCTTTGTGTCCACTCTCAAGAATGGGCCCATGGGTCCTTCTGAGCAATGCTGAGCAGAGCAGCTTTGCTACAGTCTAGCTGTGTAATGACTCTTCACAAGTTCAGTAACCACCAGTTAATCCTTCAAGGCATACCAGGGTATGTAACATATACAGCCATGTAATATAGCAGGTATGATTCACCTCCAGTAAATGTCCCTTCTAGTCAGTGAGAAATTTAATCAGCAATAGTTCTGATGAAATCTAAATTAATAGTGCGTGTGGGACATTGGATTTGAGTGGTAATATAAAGTTAAGTGAATTTTCCTCACTGATTGCAATATGAAAGGTAGTGTTTGTAACAGAGCAGAGAGTTAGACCAGCTCAAATATCCAATGTGTATTGCCAAAAAAAAAAAAAGGAAAACCCAGGAGGAAAAAAAAACCCTCAAATTTCAATCAAGATAATTTTTTGGCCCATAGTAACCCAAAGTTTTCACAATGGTTCTGTATGGGTGAAGCTCCCACTTCCCTGGGGCTGAAGGAGGCCTTGGTGCAAGTCTGCATAAGCTGGGCACTGGGGGGGCTGTTTCATGCCCAGATTCCCCAGGGACAGTTTGGGGGGGGCGGCTTGCTGCAGGCTCTGGGGAGCAACTTGCTTGGAGCCCCTTTAGCAATTTGCTAGTCAGAAGATGACACTGGGGAGTGGTGAAAGTGTGTGGGCAGTGGATGATAAATGAGGGAGGGAGGAGAAAAAGCAGCAAGAATGGAGAATGTGAAAAGAAGTGCTTGAACTCTGACTGCAGTAGCATCACACTGCAGATGGGTTTGACTTCTGTATTCAGCAGTAGGAATAAAACATCACCCTGGACAACTAGAGGCAGGATCAGCAGAACTGTTTTTTGGGAAAGGAAAATGAAGCAGGTTAGTTAACAGTGATCACTCTAAAAAGCCCAGGGGGTAATCCGAACAGGTTCTTGCATGTAAAAACTAAGCTCCAAAGCCAAATAAATACAGAAGAAAGTGATAATAGTTATTTTCGTGTCACATGTTACAGCACTGAGTACAAGAATCCTTTCAGCATGTGGCTTTCTAGTAAGACTGTGGATTATGTGAGTGGGACTGCAGCTGGGATCCTTGCTGCCTCTGGACAGTCTCAGATCTCTGGCTTTTGCTGTTCTGTGCTCAAGCCAAGGCAGGTTCTGATCTGGTGTGGGGTGACAGATCCATCCCTGGCCACCACCATCTGGTGTCTGCCAGCTGGGCCATGCCTGGGGTGTGATCCCACATTTAAAAAACAAAACCCAAAAAAAACCAAACAAAAAAAACCAAACCACCCAGCTGTTCCTTTCCCTGGCTTTCCTCTGTTGGAAGTCCCACAGAGGTGTTGGAGTCTGAGCAAAACCACCAGCTGTTCTCTTCCCTGAAACTTCCTTTTGTAGCCATGTTGAAGTGCTGTGAAAATATCCTGGAAGAGGAGTATTATCTTTACTATCCATACCCATGGTTGGAAGAGCTTCTTCCTCCGCAGTGCTCTGCCTGACCTCTCAGCTGCACCCAAAGCTCCCTCTGAACAGTGCTGGTGATGCTTTATCCCATTTCCAAATTCCCTGACAGAGGAGGATGTTTCAGAAGGTGTCAAACTGCCCAGTTTGACTGCTCTGTTGACCCATGATCCCCTGAGCCTCTTGGGGACATGGAGGCAACACAGAATTCTTACCTACCTCATGTTAACTGTTATAACCTCTGGATTAAGATTAGTCATAAACATGCTGAGGAGTGGATATCTCTGGGTAGAAGCAGAACCAGGGTGATGAAAGGCTACTTTCAACAACACCCAGGGACTGTCATGTTAGACTGGATGCTCTTGATTCTTGGCTTAATTTTTTTTTTTTTTAATGAGGTGCAAGTCTGTAAGCAGAAGATACTAAAAAGCAATTGCATTAAATCAAGAGCTACATTTGACTTTGATTGTTTACGGGATCTTTCTTATATTAATTCTTTATCCTTTAATATTATAAAGGATTTGTGCCTACAATAAATAATGTAAAGTTACATTACATCCTCTTTGGCTTAAAACTTTAATATTCCTATTGTAAAATTTTAATATTCCTATTGCCCATCTCCATAAAGAAATTGTATTTGAGGGCATTGCATATGTACAGCTGCAGTCATAACCCTAATGGAATTACTATTCAAGCACAGGCGAGATTAGTATGAATGCCAAGAAACTACCCGTCTGTCAGGGGAAAAGGTAAAAGTTCAGAGTTCAGCTTGCATCCAAATTATTTATCTCCCTAATAACTTAATAGATTGAATATATTACTTGTCAGTGACCTTGATGTACAACAATAAAGACCCCTTGGTTGTGTCAGAAAATATATGAGACTATAATAAGTAGTACTTATGTAGTGGAATAAAAACATATTCTTTATGATAATGAAGTCTCTTCCTACAAGGACACCACAAGGACACGAAGCCATGTAAATATAAACACCAGCCTGTGTTTGACTGTAGCTGGACAGTGGCTTCTGTCCTAAAGTCAGCTGAGGAGATGTCGGTGTAGGAGGCTGCACCCTGCAGATGCCCCAGTGGTGTCACAGGTCCCTCCCACACATGGTGAGGGATGGCTTGTGCCCTTTGCTGCTTGTCCAGACATGTTACATCCTATATCTTCTCTTACAGCCACTTCAGGCTGAGATTTAGTCCCTTGCTTTTTTCAGAGCCCTGTTGACTTCCCTGTCATTTATAATTATTTGCACTCTGAATCTCCCAAGCATTTAAAAGAATCATTTAAATTAGAGTTTAGGATCAAAGGCAATACTGTAAATAGACATGTTGTAAACATGCCTAAAAATAGGAAGGTAATTTCCCTGAGTGCCGTGGTCTCTGTAGCAGTGCAATGCAATGTCTCTTTCTTTCTGTTTCTATGTCCATTTTTCAAGGATTCACATTATCTAAAGGGGAAAACAAAAAGCCCTTGAAGGATATTGTTCTTTAATAAGGCTTATGATTATGGATTTTTTCTTCCTCAGCCGGCACAGAATCACTATTAATATACTCAAATGGAATGATTCTCTCTTCTTTAATAGGTCATTTTAATCATATATTTAAAGTTTTACTTGGAGATGGGGGAGGAGGGTGAGAGGGAAGACAGAAAAAGAGGAACTCGTTTTATCTATTTGATGTTTTCCCATTAATCCTCATGGTGTGCCCACCCGTGGTGCCTCAGCCAAGCAGAGTGCTGTGGTGGTTGTGCCCCTGGCTCTGATACATGCCAGGAGCAGGTTGCCTGAGACACCCTGGCACAGGAGCAGCCCTCCTTGTCTCTGGGGGCCCCCTGGGTATAGATTCTGTGGGAACTTGGAGGGATCCCATGTCCAAGCCTGAACACCAATCTTGGAAAACAATGTGACCTCTTGTCTCTGAGGTCCCTGAAGGTACAAATGCTCCTTTTGTCCTCCATCAGCGGTGCTGCATGTCGGGCTGAGCCTCCAGCCCCTTCCCCAGTAGCACAGGACCCAGCCCTGGGCTGAGGAAGCACCATCAGGCTGGACCCTGCTCCAGAAAGTCCACTGGAGCTGGCATGTGTGCGGTTGTGCTCCCATTCCCCAGCCACTTATCCCAGCAGCCTCACGTTTTTTTGATTGTATTTATGGCCACTTAATCTGTGCTAGCAGCCAGGATCAAATATATCTCCAAGTATTGATCAGGTTTAGGCTGATAGAAGTTCAAGCTCATGAGGTCTCGGTCTTTGACCCTCAAATAGGATATGAATCTCAATCCAATAGACTGATATTCACACGCAGTTGCTGCCCAGGGTTGCAGGCTGCAAGGGAAAAATCAATGAAGAGTGCTAATGATTCACAATTTATAGAGCAGCTGCCATTTTAATATTAGAATAAATGTTATATTGCAAAGGGATGGGAACATAGGTGGTGGCATGGAAAATATTTCTTTGGAGCCTTTTCTGTGAGAAAATGATGTGCACGGGATTTTATGAAGTATAATTTATTGGTCTCATTTAGACTTATAATTTAAAACTCCTTATGAAAAAGGTATTTAACTAGAGTGGATTGGGTAAGGAAATGGCAAGGGCAGAGCAGGCTGTCTTGGAGTGCTTCACGCACATGCTGGTGGGGAGAAGGAAGCAATATCCTAATATGTGAGATTGAACGCAAGAATTCTCCTTCTGCTTAAACATCTCTGCAGCATCTGGCAACAAAGAGGCCCCATTCTCTGCCCTGCCTCTTCTGAGCCTCTTCTTGTAACGGGGGGAAAAAAAATAAATATTGAACGTGCTGATGAGGTATATAGAGCACATTAGGATTAAATAATGCATCATGTCAGAGTGGAGTGGTAGGGCAGAAAACTCTGCTGAACGAGGGTGTGAGGGCTGGAGAGAATTACTGTAGCCAAAGAGAAGGGGCAGGCTGGAAGACAGATTTCAAACCCCAGGAACATAAGAGCTCTCTGTCCAGATTACACAGGTTTTATTGTATTCTCAAGTAACTCATTTCTGTTTGCAATGAATTACAGTTTCCTTTGCTGAGGTTTCTTTACAATAGCTCATGAGGACAGGCAATCTCCAGGCTGTGGGGGAGAGGCAGGGATGACAGGGGGAGCTGTCAGGAGAAAAGGGAGGGTAAACTCTGCCCTTTTGCTTTTCCCTTGGCTGCGATACACCGAGGAGTGGAGCTGAGAGAGCAGGGGAGGGAATGAACCGTCTTCAGCTGCTGTAGCTCGCTGGGTGACCCAACAGCTTGGGCCAGGCTGGTGCAGGTGAGCTGGAGCCCTTCCTTGGGCTACATCTCAGGGGCCAGAAGTATCCTGGGAAGCAGCATTGCTCCTGATCCTCCAGTGATGTCCTGGGGGGTGACTGCCAGAGCTTCTCATTAGGAGATGGTGCTTTTTATCTCTCTGTAGAGAGCAGCATTGCCAGGTTGGCTTGCAAGTCACCCTTCCTGGACAAGAAAAGGCTTCAATATGGGAAGGCCATTTTTTTTTTTTATCCCCTCCAGCTTCCAGCCTGAGCCGCACACTTCTGCTGCTCAGTTTTCATGTGTAGTAAGTCTTCACCTGTAAGTCCAGTTGATGGGACACTATTTCAGTGTATAATAATGTCTTTCCCTGCATGGATGCAAATGGTAAAAGGATTTTCAGTACAAAGAACCCAGGCTTTTTACAACAGACAAGAAAAGATGGAAATCCTACATCAAAAGCACAATTTATGGCATCTGTTTTGGCCATCTCTGTATTTATTTTTTATAGAAGTGAAAAGAACTTAAATAATTCATCTGCCTGAGAGCTCATAACTCTCTGGCCTGTGTAGAATATCTTTCATATATCTCATAACCTAGAGCCTATTGACAAACTGCATGAAAAATAACAGCCCTTTCACTTGCAAAAGCAAAATCCAATTTATTGATTGCAATAGTCTAAATAATGGCATTTCTATTGACCAAAAGGTATTGCCCAAACAAGTTAGAGTTTACTTAACTCAGGGCATGAAATGTCCCATGCATACCATCACAAAAACAAACAAAAAAAAGACTTGATGCTTTTCCTTCCTTGGTTACATTGCTACTGTGAGCAAGCTATTCTACAAAGAAAGTTGTGAGAGATGCTTAATGAAACTAATCACAAGATTGGGTAGGGTGTGTGTGGGGGTTGTTGGGGGGGGGGAAGCCAAGGCATGAATACTTTTTTGTCTGACAAGAGAGAGCAAAATCTTATCCATAATATGCTGTAGTGAGCATTAGGTGCTCTGAATCCACAGACTGGGCGCCACTACCTGTCTCTGGGGATCCATAAATGGGGTGCAGTTGGAGTGGAGATAACCAGATGTGCCTGATGGTGTCCTCAGAGTTCCTCTGGGAAGGGCCTTGGAGGAGCTCAGGAACTTTTCAAGATGTTGAATTTGTATCGTCTGCTCGTGTGTGGATTTGGGGAGAAGGATCAGAGGGAGAGCGAAGGAATGGGGAGTTTACAGCTGTGGTTCAGCCCAGCCTTCTTCACACTCCTCTGCTATCACCATGATGTTCACTGCTGCATGTTGTCCAAGCCCACCAAGGAAGTCTGCAATTCATCGGTGGACTCTTTGTTGGTCTTCAGCGCTCTGGAGCTGCCTCTTCTACCTGGTTAGACAGGGCTCTGGTGCCTGCCCTGGGTTGTTAGTTCTCTGTTAATAACAGAGGCCAGTGAAAGCAAGAACCTGTGCTGCTGCTGTTAGTGACAGACGCAAGTTTCAAACTTTGCACCCAGATCTGACCCTGAACCCTGAGGGGTTCAGGGTGGGTTTGTTCCAGGGTCATAAATTTGCACTAAGTTTTTCTTTCTCCCTGTTTTGACCAATTTCTGCTTTCCTTGGCTTTCTTTTTTTCTTCACCCCTTGTTGGATTCTCTCTCATAATTGGGCAGCAAGGAGATTATTACAGCCTCGTAAAGTACTGAAAGCCCTTCCCCATCAATTCTGCCTGTTGGAAAATGCTGCTCTCCAATCCCAGTCTTGCATACATTCTGTTATTTAATTCATAAATGTTTAAATAGGGGCCTAAGAGATCCCAACTGCGTCTTTTTACATAATGAAATTACAAGGAGTCATATGTTACTACCATCCATAAACTTCTTGTGCACTTTACATAAAATTCCAATGGGGTGGCTCTGCATACATGCATATTTTACATTTTCAGCTTTATTAAAGAAATGAACAGAGTGCTGGAAAGGCTGCTTTGCTGTATGGCCAGTGCAGATCCTGGGGGCCATAAATCTGAAAGCTTGTGATTTGTTGTTCTTCACTCGTAATAAATTAAACCTTTCTTGATGGAAAGGTTGGCCACGTTTGTTGCAGTTTAGGTCACAGTATTTGGACAAAGATGCATCTGGATGTGCCAGGAAGGGAGTTTGTGCTGGGTCCAATGAGGCAGGGAGAATATCTTCATTTTTATCAAGCTGCTGGAGCTGGAAACCACAGCTGATTCTGAGGCACAGGCTTTTGAGTCAGGATGACTGAATGAGATGATTTTCAGCTGAAGGCCGATTGCATTTTAAAGGCTTTTGATGTGTTCTTTGGAGGTTGTTTTTTTGCCTGGATGAAGCACTGGCTTAACCAATGGGGAGAAAGCCAGAGCTGGCTGCAGGTGTGGGAGAGCCAGGAGCTCTACCTCCATCACCTGACCAGAAAGGTGCCAGCAGGTCTGTTCTGAGGACAAAATCAGGGCAGCACCATCTCCTGGGTAAAGGCAGCCCTGTGTAGTACATGTGCTTCAGCATGGAAGAGACAAGTGGGCATTATAAATAAAATCAGGTAATTTTATCTCCATTGCTAGTAATAAGTAACTCCAATTGCTACTTACTGGTGTCTCTGCTGGGTAAGGAATGGGTTGATATGCAAGGTCTGGTGAAACAAAATCATGAAGTCATAATATCATTTAAAAACAAATCATTTCAAAGTGCTTGAGTCTGTCATGTCTAGCATGAAGGATGATTTAGTTGCTTCTATTTTTCCATTAAGAAAAAATAATCACTATTCCTTGCTTTTTCTTCCTCATCTACATTTAAACTTTCTTCTAGCCAGCAAGGAAAAATGCTCTTGCCATTGAACGAGACAAAGGGCTGTTTTGTTGAAATAGTAGCTAATTTAGAAATAATCTCAAAGCAAGGCTGAAATAACCAGCCGTTCAGCAAAGACTAACCCCAGAATAGCTAACCTCCCCTGCCACAAATGCAGGCAAGCTCATTGGAGTGGGTGCCTTTCCTTTTCCAGCACCAAATTTTTGAATCGGTAAGGTGAGATGAGCTTCAAAAAACTCAAAGGAAATGATGCAATTACTGAAGCAGCAGGCTTTGTGTTTAAAGGGGGGAAAAAAACCTACCAAACAGAAATCAAAACACTACAATAAAAAATGCACACAGTAAAAAACCCAAACAACAACAAAACAAAACAAAAAAATCCAACGCATTGATAAACTGGCACTTAACCTTTTTCCTGGAGATGTATTTGTTGGAAACAGAAATTTGCTGATGTCTGTACTAAATACAGATACAGGTATGAGAACTCACAGCTGTTTAAGGATTTGCTAAACAGCTCAGGGATATTGATGTTAATTTTACCACACTAAAGCATAAAAGTTTAATGACTTCTGTCTGCTCTGAAAAAATACTGGGTAAAGAAAATTGAGGAATATATTCCAAGTTTAATAGCAGAGTGGCCAGGTCATGTCTGTCCTCCAGCCTGGAAGTCACCCTCCCAGAAAGGCAGTGCTGTCAATTGGAAGTTAGTCTGTTAGATCCCACATCTGCTCCTTATCAGCTTTTACTTCTGAATTACAGTTTAGTCTTGACCCCTTGAGCAGTGCCTGTGCTGAGGAGGTACGGCCATCCTGTGTCTGCTTGGTGCTGGTGAGCGACCTCTGCTAAAGCTTGCAAGGCTCTCCTGCTATCTTCTCCAGGTCACGCTTCACACCACTACCCAAGACTCCCTGACTTCAGCCTTGTGTGAAAGGTCTTAGCTGAGCACGGTCCAGCCCTGGCTGGGAGATGCTGACCTGGTGGACTGTGCTGGGTTCAGTTCTGGCCAAAGGCTTTACCTGTTAAGTGCCAGGTAGTAATTGCCTGGCAGGTGCTGGTTGAGGGAGCTGATGTGACTGAACACCACAGGAAGAATAGGTGGATTAAAAAGGAAGAGAAAAATGGGAAACTTGAGCTGGTACCTATGAAATAGATGTGAACTTATTGTGTCCCCAGTGCCAGGGGAAAGCCCCTGACCTCTGCAGTCTGCATACTTCCAGCAATAGCACAAAGGACCTGACAAACTCTTCCAAACACCAGCCTGAACTCAGGGGAATTGCTTTTGCTGAACAGCGATTATAATTCCTGCTGTATATCCAGATTTTGACAAGTAAATCTCATATTTTAAACACAGGATTAAAAATTTTTATTACTACAGTGGGGATTAAGTAGTAAAGCCTCAGAATGCAAGTCTGCAAAGTAGGAAACGAGAAAATAAAGTGAAATCTATTGTTCAAAATAACTCTGGCTTAACCCTTTGTCACCTGGTGCAGACCCAGATCACGATTGGTGCAGCCCTGCAATAATTATCCCTGGGTCTGCTGTAACTTTTCACAGGACAGGGAGGGGGATATGGAATTTCTTCCTGTTGTTTTTCAAATCCCCCTGTTTCCAGGCTTGGCTGCACCATCACACTCAGAAATAGCAGTGGCATTGAATAGCATCCAAATGAGAAACTCAAGCCAGCCAGTCTCATTTGCTGCATAGAGTTGTCTGATTACAAAGTGGTTCATTTCCGTTCCCTCTTGTTTGTTTTTAGAGGAAAGTCTCTAAGAGCTCCATTGTAAAAGTGGAGTAAAGTTAATAACTTATCAGCTGACAAGTTTGCAAGCCTTTTGGTGAAACTGACCCCACAGGACCCACCAGGTGCCTGGCCCTTGTTTGGGGGATTTTACCCAAAATGCTGAATCTTGAGCCTGCTCCCCAGAAGGATGATCCTGGGAACGAAGCAGAGGGCAGGGAACTGGGAAGTGTGGGCTCTTTCGGAGCTGTGCACTCAAAACCTCCTGTTTCTAAAATGATGGATAATAATATTTCTGTACCTGCCAGATGGAGGTTTAATTCATCTGTGGCTAGAAGGTGATTTGAAATCTTTACCTGAAAGCTGTTATGGAAAGGGAAATAATTCTTCCAGGATAATTTGAATGCACAAATTTAGAGGCTGCCACCTCACCTTCAAGTTCAGAAAGTGAACTCTCAAAAGGCACCATTGTCAGTCTTCTCAAACTTCCACACCCCCCGCCCCCAGATGCTCCAATCCAGAACAGTGAAACACTCTAAGAGAACAGTGAACTTTACCACAGGGAAAGCTGCAGCTGAAATAGGCACCAGCAGTAACTGTGTAATGGAAAAAAACCCATTCCAGTTTTGGATGAATGAAGGTACTGGTTGATGTTTACTAGGTCTTCTCTCCCTGAGCCCACATGGATTTGATAAATTGCATTTGCTCCAGGAATGCTGGATATCAGCAGCTGATGGGCTCAGGACCACTGCAGAATTTAGAATGTGATGTGGTGATATATTATGTGAAACCCCATCAAACCAACAGCTCCTGGTGTTCCCAGCATTCAGCTGTTTTCTACCGATATTAGCTGTTCAGAAAAACAATGAACACCTAATACCCAATTAGCTGTTGGTTCCTTTGGATACAGTTTAGGAATCTAATAAAACTGCAGGCACAATCAGAAATCTTCTGAATCTGGAGTCCTTATTCTTGGTTCTTCCAGACAGTGAGAATTTTGACAATTTTTTGGTTTTATGACTTTCCAAATGAACATTTCTGTGTCCACAGTGAGGCCAAATGAGCTTTTGACTTATTTTTAGAATTAACAGTGAAATAGTTGATAAATGTAAGCCTTCAGAGATTCCCCTGCTTTGCTAAGGGAGGCAAATCTATCTAATCATAGGTTAATTACCAGCTATTTTCACACTACCAGAACATTCTTAACAAACAAATCAATGTCTAATAAATGATTTGTGGGTGTCCAATAATTAAACCCCCAAAGCTCAGCACTCACCAACTGTTACCGTGCTGAAACTGTCAGAAGATGCTATTTCATTCTAGTGGTATCAGTAGCAAAATCCTTTTACATAACTCACTGATTCTTGCATAAGGAAATAAAATTAATGACCATATGATTATTTAAGCCCTCTCCATGCTAAGGAGTTATAACAGTTGGTGTAATAAGTGAAGATTGCGTTATTTTGCTTACTGGCACTAGCAGCTGTATTCCTAATTCTCCAGGCAAGGAATGCACAGATTTGGCTTTACCAAACACAAAAGTGAGCTGCAGGCAGGAGTTGAGGTCATTCTGCGGCCAGAGAAAATGTTAAGTTTTTTTCTTCCCATGTAATTTTAGCCTTCTTTTGATATGGTTCTTAATTAACTAGTAAACTAGTCTTTTCATTTCCAATTAAATGTATTGATGGTGTATTCTGACTTGGCTGGTAATCTGCTATTTTCCCTTTGGTGTAATCAATACAGAGATGTCACAAAGCTACAGGTCACATGAAAAAGAACTTTTCTTTATCCCACAAAATTAATTGCTTCTCTATCTCCATTCCATTATATAACAAGTGTAACAGAATAGCCCAGGAAGCTGCCTTAGAGGGAGTGTGGGCCTAATGTTGTTGAGCTTCCTTGGATGAAGCAGAACTGAAGTCCTGCAGTTTGGAAAACCAGAGCTTATTTGTCTGTATTTGAGAGGGGCTTTTATGAGGAACATAAAGTTTGGGAATCCATCTCTACTCACCCTCCAACTTTTGTACTAGCGAAATGTTCTTTCGCTACTTCAGATTAAATGCAAAGCCATCAAGTCTGGGGTCCTGATTTGTTTTGGGAGCCTAAACTCACCGCAGAGTTTATGGCAACTTCCCAGCAGTGAGATGGGGCTGGGGTGAGCAGGAAGAGGTGTGAGCCTAAGGAAATCCTTCAATATGAAGAGCTTAGCTTTGTTCTCTATTTTATTGGACTTATTAACTGTGGTGGTTACCTAGAGACTGAGATCCAGAGGTGGTTCTGGATGCTGTTGCTGCAGCTGAAGCCCAGGTTAGTAGAAATTGAAAAGCTATTGGAAGAAAAAGAAAATCAACTTCAGACATCCTTTCTGCTTAGGGTTGACTGGGTCACAGTCACCGGGGGGTACAGCCCTTCAGAAAATTCATCCATAGGAGATGGGGCTAAGTTGTTCAACACGTTGACTTAATATTGCTTTTTTTTTTTGTCAGCTCTAAAAGTACTTGGTGATAAATAATAGATAAATACTGGAGGATAATGTTGCTCTGCTGTTGTGAATTGCACAGAGCTTTTATCTCCTCTTAATGCAGACTATGTAGTGGGGCTATTACTTGGGTGAAAGCTCCGGGATTTGGCACAACAGAAGGAAATAACAAAAGATAACAGAAAAGGTAAATGGAGGATATAGTTTTTGTTAATTAACTTCCTTCTTGGTCTTTACTTTCACTACTGTCAGCAAACAAATTCCCTGCTTTGTCCATAAAGCCCTGTAGTTACAGGTGACTGAGCCTGGGGGAGTTTATGTTACAGTTAAGATAAACAGAAGGCCACAGGTAAGCCAGTGGTAATGAGTTTGGAACCACTCCCTGAGCAGCTGGGCAAGGGGATCTTCACCACTGGGTCTGGTGGGCTGGGATTATCCATCCACCAGTAATGAAGGCAGTGCACAAAATGAGGCTTGTTGAAGAGTTGGGCCATGGAGCATGGAGAGCAGAGGGGACAGACAGAGATCAGCAGGGCTTGAGACCTGTTGGAGCAGGTAGATGTGGTGTGGAAATGGGGGGTCCAGGTTTAGGGGCTCTCTCTAGTGCAGGGCTGTGTGTGATGTGGTGCCTGCTGTCACCACACCAGGAACTGGTGTGCTGAAGGGCTGTCCTAGTGGCCTCAGGTGGTGGTGGCTGGCATGGTGTGACAACAGGGTGCAGGCAGGTCTCCATAGTTTCCATAAAATCTGTTAGAAAGGGGCTGAGCAGCACAGCAGGCTGCCCACCGTGTGATCCTCTCTCCCAGAAGGACATTGAAGGGCTGGAGCATGTCCAGAGAAGGGAAACAAAGCTGGGGAAGGATCTAGAGCACAAATGTTGTGAAGAACAGCTGAGGGACCTGGGCTTGTTCAGTCTGGAGAGGAGGAGGCTCAGGGGAGACCTTCTGGCTCTGACAGCTCCCTGACAGGAGGCGGGAGCCGGGGAGGGTCGGGCTCTGCTCCCCAGGGACAAGAGGAACCGGCCTTAAATTGCTCCAGGGGAGGTTTAAGTTGGAGCTGAGGAACAGCTTCTCCTCCAGGCCTGTCCCAGGCTGCCCAGGGCAGGGGTGGAGTCCCCGTGATCCCCGGAGGGGTTTCCAAGCCGTGGTGCTGAGGGACACGGGTTAGTGGTGCCCTGGCAGTGCTGGGTTAATGGTTGGACTTGATGGTTTTAAAGGTCTCTTCCAACCAAAACGCTTCTGTGATTCTACGATAAACCCCTCCCAAGGCAGAAGTTCTGTGCGCCCGGTGAAGAGCCTGGGGAGGGCTGGTGCTGCAGCCGGGGGCGGGCAGGAATCAAACGGCGAGAGAAACATGCGGGGTGAACGGCGCAGCCGCCGCCTCCCTCAGCGGGCTCCAGCTGAGGGGAAGCCGCGACCCAGCGCCGCGCGCTACCGGCCTTAACGGTTTTAACGGTCCCAACGGCGGCGCCGCGCGGCCGCTGTCCCGCAGGCTCTGCTGCCCCCTGTCGGCTCCGGCGGGGCCAAGCCCAGCCCCGGCCCCATCGATCGGCCCGTATATTACCCGTGTGCTGGGAGCCGGGGCCGGACCGCGGGGCTTTAGAACAGGTTCACCAAATTGTCAATTAAGTGCGAATCAATCCTCAGCCATTTATCACGGTGTTAATCCGCCCGCGCGCTCCGAGGTGAAAAATCGATCGGCTCCTGTCACCGGGGACCAATCGAGGAGAGCTGGAAGACCAACATCTGCTGTATCAGGGCAACAGCTGAAATTTATAATCTCGGAGAAAAATTGCTGCTTGCCAAGAGGCCCATTAGGAAGTTGGGGAAGTTGAGCGTGTGCTGGGGGGGAAGGGGCTGTGACAAAGAGCCTGCGCAGGGAGGCAGAGCGAGGAGGGGGTCCTGGCAGCCCTGCGAGGAGATTTCGGCTTGAGAAGCCACTGATTTATTGGGCAGAGATAAATAAAGATTACTGTTAACTCGGGGATCAATGCATTTGAGGTTGCTGAGGGCATTGGTAGGGCTGGTGCAGGAATCGGTGCTGGGAGGGGCTCCTCAGGACCCCCTCCCCTCTGGCTCCAGTGTGGAGAAGGGGGCTATAAAGAGACCTCTGGATCTGCCACTGCACCCTGCCAGGCATTTGCACCCTCAGAATTAATCCCTCTCAATGACATCCCATCTTCTCAAATGTATTTGTAATGACCAAGGTGACATTTACATAGATTGGACATTAGGTGGTCGCTGCCCCATCCCTGGACCTATTCCAGGTCAGGTTGGCCTTGGCTCTGAGCAACCTGCTCTAGTTGCAGATGTCCCTGCAGGGGGGTTGGACAAGATGACCTTTAAAGGCCCCTTCCCACCCAAAACACTCTATAAAATATGGAAGTAATCTTTCTCAAACCAGAGTAATCACAGTCGGGGTCATTTGGCAACAGGGATTTTATGGACAATGCTCAAAAGCAGAGGATGGGGTGAAGGCACCTCTGTTATGGCTTTGGCCACCCACTCTCCCACATACTAGCTCATTGTCACCTCTGCCACAAATCTGGCCTGAGATGCCTGGTGCAGTAACCTCCCAGTGATGGGTGGGAGACCTGGCCATGCCTGTAGCAGCCAGCCTGCCACTGCAGAAACCCGGGACCATTGCATTTAACAGGAACATCTCGGGGGCTCTCCAGGGCCAGCTGCTTTTAACACAGAGCACTGTTAGGAATGTTATTGTGCTTATTTTTTTAAATGCCCATAAAAAAACCCCGCATTTTTTGTGACAGGAAATAAAAGATCTCAATTAATGTTATGTGGAGCTACCAGGATTCCTTGAATGGGTGTTGGAATGCCCTCCCTGGAGGCTTGCTGAAGGTGGACATAGGTAGAGTCTCTTCTGGAAGAGCTCATGAAGGGAAGCTCATTTCTTGAGCTTCATTTAGGGTCTTACTGAATGCAGAGCTTGAAATCATAAGCGGAAGCCAAGAGCTGGGGAATTTAAAATGAAGTGATTATTAGCTTAAAGAAGTGAAGACAGAGTTATTTCCTCTGAAAAGAAGGGCTGCGTGTTGGACAGCAGGCTGTGACTCCATCAGCATGGGGCTCTGGGCTGATCTGCCACAGGGCTTTGGGGCTGTGATTTCTCAGTTGATATTCAAGGTTGAAACGAGTTCCTCTGGCTGCTTTTGGGGGTTTGTGTCAGAGCAGCTCCTCTAACTGTGCTCCCCTGCCAGCGGGGGCTTTCCTGGTCCAACACAGAATGAGAAACTCAGCTTGTAAAGGGAAATTGAACCAGACAAGAAAAATCATAGTCAAAACCCTTGTGATTTTTATATTTCCTTATCCTTAGTAAAAACATTTAAGTTGGTTCTTTTTTTGTTTATAGCTGCATGAATGTCAAGAAGTTTGGTTCAAGATGCAGATAAACAATTACAAACAAAAATAATTTGGTTTAAAATTTCCAATTGTCAATTTTCACAGCTGTAATCACGCTGTGGTTCAATATGAATCTAATTGAAAAGTGTCATTATGTGTCTTGGTTTGTTCCTTGCCAGAATCCTAACTGGTTAGGCACAGTTTTTGTGCAGAAAGGAAATCTATGTCCAGTCAGGATGTGTATTTTTTGGCAATGCCAGTGATCTAGCTAGAGATGGGGGGAGGGGGGGGGGCAGCTGCTGAATATATTATTGAACTGTTTAGAAATGGCTGTATTTCATCTAAAGGAAAAGGTACTTGCTAACTTCTCCTGCCACTCAGATGCTTTATATCCATAATGCTGTGTAGTTATTGGGGTTAATGGGAGCAAGGGAGAGTCACATGTGAATCTTCTCACCTCCAGCAACTTTAATTGGAATGAAAAACAATACTGAAAAAAATCAATCTGTGTGTGTGTGTGTTAATTTTTTTTTCTGGTAAAATATCACTCAGAATCAGGTTGGTTGGTCTTGGTTCCCAGATTAAGGAATTAAAGATTGACTAAACTCTTCTCAAGTATTTAAGAAACGAACCATCTGTATAAGAATCTAGGACAGATTACACTTAACCTTATTCTGAAGCAAGAGATTAAGATGAGAACAGCTACTGTAATTAAGATGCTGCAGATGCTGTTCACTAAATATTCAGAAAAGGAGATTCTAGACTCTTGTACTGCAACAGAACGGACAAAAACCAACATAGGATCCTTTCTAAAAGAGCCTCAGTATTTTGTGAAAACCATCTCAAATAACTCTTGACTGAACCTGTTACAGTGCTGTGCTAGTGATTCACTGCTGGGCTCACTCCCCCCGGGCTGTGGTGATGTTCACCACTGGAGCCTTTAAAACAAGGCTAGGTGCCTGTCAGAAGGTTGCTCTCTTGATCAACCACTGAAAAAGCTTTTGCAAAAGGACAAGAGTAAGGAGCCCTTGAAATTAAGATGGAAAAAGTTTGATTTGTTTAGGGTTTTTTGGTTTTCAAGTTTTAAAGGTTAATGTAATAAAAAGTTGTCCTGAAACCATTCTTGAAAGCCAAGGAACTAATAAGTGAGAGCATTAAATATTTTGTATAGAATAGTATGAAATAATTTCTACAGAATCTGTCTGTCTTGTATTTTGCTGGACAAAAAGGACTCCTGGCTGATGCCTGCAAGAAGTCCAGGCTCCTCCTAACTGCAGAGAGCTCCACAAAACATCTCAGACGGGCTGTACAGGAGTATGGCTGTATATTCAGGGATTTTTCATGGATGCACAGGAAAGTAATTTTCTATATGGTCTTTGTATCTGGTAGCTAAGGAAAGATTTTTGGCTGCTATGACTCTTGGGCATAAGGTGAAATACCAGAGCATCAACCTAAGTGGCCTTGACAAAACCTCGAGCAGTAATCTGGTTACCATTGGGAAGTGCGGGCCTGGAAGTGAGCAGAGTATTTTCAAGTGCTCATCTGTTAATTTGGTCATAATGCATCTGTGTGATGCTTAATGAAGTGTTGATTAGACAGCAGGTGTCTAAGCTGTACCAGTGAGAGAACTACGTCCCTAGCAGCCTTCCAGCAGCTTGGGCTCCCAAATGAGGCAGGAAGTAGAAGTAAAACCAAGATGGTTTTTAAGACTTGTTTACCAGCATTGGTACCGAGATCTATTAGTAAGAATTTTCTTTCACTTCCCGAGTGGGAGGTTTTCATTAAAAAAGAGAAAAAACCCTGAAGTTGTCCCTGAAGGAACTGAATTTATTTATCATTGGGTGAGTGAAATTCAGAGACATCTGTTGCACACTAGTGAATCAGCCTGGGAAGATGACCACAGGCTTGTGTTCAGGTGAAGTTGTCTGGGGTGCTCACATTTATCAAGCGAGGTTATCTAGTTAAGCATCACTTCTCCTGCTAGCAGGAGAGCTCTTCCTCATTAGTAGGCTTGGTCTACTTGAATATTGTCAGGGAGCAAATATTTTCCTAATCCTTTCCCAGTCCAACAGCGATCATTGCCCTTTAGGCCAAAGCACCTTCCTGGAAGAGAGAAGGGTCCATTCCTTCAGCTGCTTTTAGAAGTTCCTGCTTTGATATGTTGTTTGCTCACCAGGCATTGCTAGTCCTAGAAGCACCAGCTGCTGGTAAAAACACAGGCACCTCTCGAATAGGAGGGAGTAGCTGCTATTAACAGCACACAGCACTGGGGAATCATTTTCCAAGTTGCCTTTATGCCAAGCACAGAACTTTTGTGGTCCTGCCTGTGGTTTGTGGTTGTTTGCCCAGCCAGGCCCTGGTCAGTGCTGTGCCAGCCAGACCTGCCTTCTTATGCTTTTTTTTTTTATTCCAAAAACTTCACCTGAAAGGAGGGGGAAATATCTTCAGAATATTATCTGTGCTTAATAGAAAGCAACACATTTGAAAGTGCTCCAGAAATGAGTTGTGCATTATTTAGAAAGGGAAAAGTATTACTACCTTCCTTGCATCTCTCTCTTCTTGCCCACCAGATGATTTTATTTTTTTTCCCTCGGATGGCAGGGAGTTGCTTAAAATGAAAAATTGATCACAGTGAACAGCTGAAAACTGGTTTGCATAAGTCACCGTTATTATTCAGATATTACAATGCAAGGCAGTGAGACCCATGAATACTCGCATGGAAGCATTTAAATATAAAAGCTTAGTACTTCCAACCCCAAACAATCCCTGCAGCCTGCCAACAAACGAGAATCTTACTGGAATACACATAAATCATCTTGTTTCTGACAAATCCTGAAGAAGCAGGGGGAGGTGGAACAGAATCCCTTGCTAATTCCCCCAAGCTGCTGTTTATTGAAATTAGGCAGCAAGGATAAACTATAGCTGGATCAATAATTATCTGTCTAATATAATCAAGTGCCTCCTATGAGAGTCTGCCGTTAAGCTCAACTTCCTGCCAAACCCTTGGACAATGTTTCATGCAATGAACTATCGGGCGATTCAAATGACGGGAATGCAAACTAAGCTGTGTCTGGCCGGATTGCTGCCTTTCTGGAGAGGGGGAGCTCCCTTAAGACACTGACCGCTTGCTTTGTGCAGTTATTACTCATCGCTTGCATGGTGACAGCACGGTGCTGGTGCAATGCAAACACAGAGCAAGAGATGGGCAAAGCCTGATGAACTCACAGGCTACGAATCACCTTGATCCTGCAACAGGCTCGGGCTGGAGCAAGGCAGGAGCAGACAAACCCCTCACCTAATGCAGAAAGCTCATTTATTTAGCATGGTTTTTCTGTTGCTATCCTTCCATCTGTTACTGCTCAAAGTCCGCAACTCTTCTGCCACCAGTTAACTTGTGTACTTGCTCTGAGGGTGTATTTGGGGACCTGTGAGTGATTGCTCTGACAGAGAGCGACTTTATCCTTAGAGATAAGGATAGAAACAGAGTGAGTGCAGCTGCGAATCCCGAAGCACAGTTAACCAGTGTTCCCATTGAAACACGTGAACTGTGAAATAGAAAAAAGCAAGAAATATTTCCTTGAGTGAGAAAACAAAGGGCAGAATTTATTTGGCCATGTTCTCCCCACAAAGCCCTGTCGCTTGAAATGATTATATTTACTACACAGTGGAGCTCCCAAGACTGCAACTGTACAGGCAGAGCTAATTGAAACTCCCGGTGATGAGGATGAAAGCAGAAAAGTATTCTGCTAGTTTTCTCCTGCTTTACAATCCTTTTAACATTCATCACAAATTTCCTTGCATTTTTCTGATTTTTAGACTTCCAACTTGAGGTTTCACATCCAGGAGTTATTTTGACAGCCAGCCCAGTTAAACAGTGAATTAGGCATTTACAGGCAACTTTCTTCTGTTTCCACAGTTCAGCTGCAGTATATTAAAGGCTTGTAGGTGTTACTGATAGTCATATTGCAGCAATAATGTGCCCTACTGCTGTGAGCATCACTGCAGAATTCATCAATTCCATGAAAAATAGTTCCACATGCATGAGTGTGTAAGTTCACTGCAGGGCTTCTGCCTGGACTGTGCCGACGCTGCTGACAGGAGTAGACATAGATCACTTCATGACGCTGTCGAATGCTTCCCCACATACAGATGAAAATGTCTCTTTGAAATGGAATTCACAATTTTGGACCCTCCCCAACACCCCCATAGGTACATATGTTCTTGGAGCCACTTAATGTATGTTGTCCTGATAGGCACCGCCTTATCTTTAACATCTTCATTTAAGATCATCCCACTTGCCTGCGTGTTCCCAGCTGGGGTTGGAGTGTGGTGCAGGGATGGGTGAGAACTCTCCAGAAGTTTTGGGTTAACATAGGGATTCTTATTTCTTTTGGAAATTATTTTCTTATTAAATTAAAAATAGAGTAATGGCCATGCAATCAAAATAAACACACAGGCAGGTATACGCTTGTTCAGTACTCTGGTTAGTGAGCAGCTACCTCCACAGATGACACCAGATCCAGTCAGAATGAGGACTGTGTAATTAAAAGCTGTTATGACTAACATCATAAGCTCTGAGTGCTCCCTTCTGTTGCAGAAGGCCACTTCTAATGCAGACGTCCTTTCTCCAGAGAGCTTGTGGTAGGCATTTAGACTTCAGTAAAAGCAATAAGCTCATATATCTCTATAACCCATCCTGTTTGGTATTTGTGTTTCAGCTGGCAATACAAATCAGAGCAGGCACAACAACATTCGGGTGCAAAGTCATTTCCTAGCTAGCTAGCAAAAGTCCTAATTAATTCTGTACAAAGGGGTTTATTAGACCTGCTTACTAAACCTCTTCTGACCAAGCAGATCCATGCTGCCTGCTGGGCAGGGACTCGGGGATCTCTTCACAGCCCACAGCTGTGGAGATGCCTTCAGGAACCACTCCCCAGCCAGCCCTTTACTGAAGGCTGGGGAAAAACCCTTTGAAACCAGCAGGCAAGGGCAGCCTTTTCTTTCCTTTCTGAGCAGATACTGAATAACCCAAATATTCTGTGTCTTAATGAAGCTGCAGGGGTGGGTCCTACTGGAAGGTACAATCTTAGAAGGATTCCAGGAATGGTATTTATTTCCAAGGAGCACAAATGAGTACCTTAGAGATTGCTGGCACGTTTAAGTTATGTTAGTTTATAGAAATATCCTATAGAAGCTCTGATCTATAGGGACTGAGTAAATTGAGCTCAAGTTTGCTCTAATGGAAGAATTACTCCTAAATAAAACCTTGTCTTCAGAAAAAGGTTCCTTAAAGTCTGTCAAGAACAGGAGACTTTAATACCTGAGCAGATAAAATTGGCTACCACCTTGTGAAATCTGGCTCCTCAAACTGACTACAGAGTGAAAAAAACATTTAATATTCTGATTCTCTAGGACTACTTTCTGATCTAATTTTACACTTAGGTGAATAAATTGATCTGCTCTGAATTTAGCAGAGTGTAATTTAGACCATCCTCTGTGGCCCCTGTCCTTCTGTAAAGTGTTGGGCAAAAGGCAAGACTGTTGCTGAGACACAAACCAGAAGGGCAGGAAAGCCACAACCGCAGCCCAAATGAATTTGCGTGGGGTGTGTAGATGTCACCTGTGCTTTGGAAGCTTCTCTTTATCATTTAGTTTTAGTTAATAAAAGCTCTAGCAATAAAGGGCTACTCATTTTTTGGAATCTATCTATAAGTTAAAACAAATGAAAATGCTCTTTATTCTAGAGGCAGGAAAAAAAATAAACTTAGATCTCTGTAATGAAAGAGCAGTTTGGCTGGGTAGGTACCACAGAAATAGCCTCAGAACTGTTTGTAGTACTTAGACCTGGTGATTTGTGGTTCTGCTGTTCTGAGAGCTCTTATGCTCAAAGTGCTTTATACAGCCAGAGGTCAATTCTGGCTGACTTCTAAGAATATAAGTCAACAGGAGTGATATGTAAACTGAGAAAGATTCAACCTCTGGACTGTATTTACTGATAGGCAGAGGGCATCTTTGGCTGTACCTCTAAGTAGGAATGTGCAAATAATAAGGTATGTTAAATTTATGCCTGATAGTCTTTTGCTACCAGACCTCTGGTTTGCAGATGTTTTTCAGTATAAAGTCCTGTTAATGATGAAATAACAGCTCAGTAGGACTATGTGTAAATCCAAGAGTGCACGTGTACATTTAGAGGTTTGAAGCCTTCCGCAAACATCCTACTCAGTGAAGGTAGTAGTTGAAGGCATGAATAAAAGATCTTCATTTGGCTCAGTGGTCTCTCCAGGCTAGGTTCATTTCTACTTACTGATTATTACTCACCAAATGTATAGTCTATGGAAATCTAACTAATTTGTTGTTGTTTTCTGGTAGCTGCATCCTGCTGAGTTATTGATTGTCTGGACTCAAGGTATGCATGTTATTGTAATAGGCTCCTGAGCTGTTAGCACACCATTGATTCAATATTCCTCTGGAGCAAAAGCCTCCTGCCAAGGAATTTCCAGGCACTGGGAGGCTGTAACTGTTTCTCTATAAATTTCATTCTTAGCACTCTGAACTCAGAAAAAAACCCTTCTAGTTGTTGCCAGAACAACATTTCTCCTTATTAGCAGTAGTACCGGGAAGCTGATGAAAAAATGAGAGCAAGAGAAACCCTTCTAAAGGTGTTTTGCTTCTAAATAGGTTTTGCGAGAACCTGTGTTCTCTTACCAGCCCCTAAGCCAGGGAGGCAGGACGCTCTTGTGATTAGACTGCAGTAGCAGTAAAAAAAACACAACCTGTTTTGATCTCAGTGCTGACTTTGTCTGGCTCTGCAACCCCAGCGTTGGTCCTGCTTAGGCTCTTAAGATCTGAAGTTACTCACTTTTTTTCCAAGTCTCAGTTTCCTGATAAGATTCCCGGTTCTATGATTCCCTGTCCACAAATGGGGCAGGTGCTGTAGCTGCCTTGCTGAGGAGCTCTGCACCACAACTGTTGAACTGTTGTTAAGCATGTGGAGTTGGAGGGGGTTAGAAAAAGTCAGTTTGCTCTTTATTTTGCCCTGTGCTTCTGTAGCTCTGGGATGGATCCAGAGCTCTGCAGTGGAACTGCTCAGAGCCCAGCACCTCTGCTGGCTGGTGGGATTCTCTCCCTGCATGGCAGGTACAGTGCTCCCCAAGACTATTACTCCCATTTCACAGGATCACATGCAGAGGTTTTCTTACTGAGTAAGGAGCCTGAGAAATCCTTGTGAACTATCCTCTTCACTGCTAGTGAGGCGCAGAGGGATTCAGGAAGTATTTAGAAAATGAGTGCACGTGTAACATTTACACCCATCAGTTGATAGCAGGGCTCTGTGGGATCGTGGCTGGAGATTCTCTAACTTCTCACATATACACTCATGTTCAATTATGTCCTTGACTGTTTTGGTTGGCAAGAATACTTCTTGCAGGGGATGTAACATCTCCTGTGGAATAAGTGACAACGGGTGGGGTGAGGGCTTTATAGCCATAAGTAAGGATCAGCCCGTATTTGCCAGCATGGCTAATCCCTTGCCTGTTTCATCGCTGATTCTCCCAGCTAAGCAACAAAGCCTACAAGGAACCAACTTTAAAAAAAAAAAAAAAAAAAAAGAAAAAGAAAAAAGAAAAAAAACCTGCATGAAACTAAAGGAAATCAAAAGCAAATTATTTTCCAGATTATAGCCCTCCAGAGCTGCTGAGATATTGCCCATTTTTCACAGCAGACAAAAACATTTTCCTGGGGATCAATTTAGCTTCCAGAAGTCGGCTCCTTTCAACCCATAATCCATCATATTTCCCCATTTGCAATCTCTCTGTGTCTGAGTGTTTTAAGTTTCCTATGAATTATTTTATAAAGAGTATAAAGAGGCCTTTCTTCCTGCTGAAATGAGGGAGTTGCCTTTCTGCCCTATCAGGTCAGATACCATTAGACTGGTGTACAAGGGGGCCCTGCCATCCATACCTCCATATTGGCAACTACCTTAGTAGGCTCATCTGTCAAAGAGATCTAGTAATCAATCACTGCAGTGATCAATATGCAGCTTATGCATTCATCATTCCTTTGAGGAGACTATTAGGATGAAGTTGTCAGTGAAACGGGAACAAAGGGAGAAATATACTGAGATGGCTGAGGGGTGGGAATGTGTGTTGGGGCAAGAAAGAGGAGCTTAAAAAGAAGAAATACAGCTCTACTGAAACAGGGGAAAGAATTTTGCACCTTGAGGGAAGGAGAAGTTTGTGACAGATTTATCTGCATGCCCAGGAACATGGTGCAGAAGGTGACTCATCTTTCAAGAGGCAGAGTGGTATAAAAATTTCCGGATCTCTTGATTGGTGTGTCACTATGATTTGTGGGCTGCTCTGCCAAGGTAAAGTGGGTACCACGAGGAGCTGGGCACAAGGAAGCCAAGGAGGAAGATGCAGGAAAGCTTGCGAATGAATCCAGGAGAAGCACATTGAGTCAGGGAGGGGACTATTTATTTATTGCTCTGAACTCATGCCTTTATTCCATTTAATCTGAGCCCAGGAATTATTGCAAACATTGATGTTTGCTTCTGCCTTGAAAAACACACCAGGGTCCCTCCAGGTCTCTGCAGCACAGGTACTTGGAGGCATTTCTGATGAGCATAAGCTCTCTGCCTGGGGTACTCTGACCACAGCCGCCCAAAAGCACCCATTAAATCTGCCTCTGAGACAGGACTGCTTTTCCATGTTTGCCTTGCTGTGTTTGTTGGTAGGCAACTGCAATGCCTGGGACTGCTCTGGTGTCACCCAGACCTTCATGGGCGGTGACAGTAGGATAGATCAGGCAGACTAAGCTCCTGTAGTCAAAGGAGTAGGGCTGATACCCAGCTCTCTCACCAGGTCCAGTGGAGTCGAGTCACAGGGAAGGGTTAATTCAGTTGGACCTTGGGAAGTTGCAGGCTCACTTATGATTATTCCCTTATCCGATGGCAGAGCCATTATTTAGTCACCGTAATAATTTACATTAATTGGATGTAATGCATAACAAATTTATGAGACTGGGGCTAGGCTCAGCTTTTGGCTGAAACTCATCATTGTGATATGCTGACCAAGCACTCAGATCTGCCAGTCAGGGGGGAAGTGGTGTTGGCCCACATTGCCTGTGGACAGGAGGGAGATGTGCTCAGCCCTGGGCCAGTGTGCAAACAGCATCTCTGCGTAGCAAGGCTACAGCCTCTGCAGGGCCATTCCAGGGCACACGCAGGCAAGGAACCCAGCCTTTGTGTACACTTGGATGTTGCTAAAAACCCCTCAGCTGTGAGGTTGCTGTGGAGTTCTTACCACCATTACCAGTTATGGGGGTGTCTCTCCAGCAAGCAGGAGCAGTGTATGAGAGCCCATCATAAAAACAATAACAAAATAAATGCAACAGCTAAGCAAGAGTGTATGCCCATTGTCTTCCAGTGCTCATGGAAAATCCTTGCTGGCCCCTGTCCTGGATAGGTGACCAGCATCAGCCCCATCAGGTGGTAGAGCAGGGCTGAGTGGCCCATCTGATGTCCTCAGAAGGGAGCAGGGACAGAAAAAACACAAGGCAATGTGCTACAGCACTGAGGTCCTTGCTTCTCAATCTCTAGATGTTCAACACAGTGTCAACTCCACACAGCTAATTTTGGATGTGTGTGTGATGAGTGCCGTGAAGACATGGCCATACCACAGCAAAACTCTGATTTCCAGGGCTCTTACTTCCCAGCTCTCCACATCCCTTTCTCCTTCTGGTGTGCTGAGCTGCAGGCACAGCTCACATCATTTGGGGACCAGGATACAGTTGTGTTTGCCAAAGGTTGTCTCCTGTCTGGTTGATACTGAACTGAAAGAGGAAGAAAGCTGGAGGTTTCTTCAGCCGAGTGTCTGACCTAAGCCAGGGGTCTATCAACCAGGTAACTGCAGACAAGTGGTGACTGGGAGGCTCTGATCAGGGGTCAGAGAGGACTTGGAAACAAAGAGAAAATGGAAAATCCTGTGATGTGATCCCTAGTGCTAATTAGCTTGACCCCAGTGATTGTGTCTTAAAGCAACACTGATGACCCCTGACCACAAGGTTCTTCAACTGTGATCCAATAAAAGTAGCAGGAATGAATTTTGCTTTGCATGTGGCCCTAGGGTATTTGTCTCTTAACTAATTCGTAAGAAACCTGGGAAAACATAGAATCCTTCCATTAGCCTTCACATCCTCGCTTTACAAGACATAGTTTCATTCTCAGACCTAATGACCATTCATAAAAACATCAGTCACCTCCTAACCTCCCAGCTCAGCAGCAGGACACGTGCACAGGCAGGGGTGGCTCTGCTGTGAGAGCCACATGGATGTGACAGATGCTCCACCCTGTCCACCAGTCTAACTCCTCCAAGGTCTCTAAACCAACTGGTTATGGGGACTACTGCTGGCAGAGCTGTATCTCAACCCTTAGGTCCAACATGCCCCAAGTCCTGCTACACTGGGAGCTGGTTCCATTTTGGCTGCTTTTTTCCCTGGTAGCCCCACTCTTTTCCTTCCTGGGGTCTCCCTACATTGACTGTTGACCCCAAACTTGAGTCACTGTACACTGGGACTAGTAGGAGCTAAGCTGGCTCTGCAGTCAGCTCTTTCTGGAGGTGCTGTAGCTGTCAGTTTCCCTTTCTGTAGTTTTCCCTGGTCACCATAAGGACCTATGTGATTATTTTGTGTTAAACTTTGTGCAAACGGTAAAACCACCTTTCATCCCTCTCTGACCTTGGTGCATTGATTTAAAGGGCTTGTTTTTGTACCTTGCATTGCTCCTCTGAAGCAGCTCCTGAATGAGGAACACCCTGTTAGCAGCAACAGTCTAGATGTTTAAAAACCGGTGCAGGCAAAATCCCCCATGAATGAAATTAGGAAAACAGCAAGAAGAGTGTCCAGGTCAAGTGGTACGAAGTATCGGCTGTTTAGGGACACTTTTGTGCTGAGATAAAGAAATGTCATCCTGGCTTTTCTCTAAGTAGGATCCCTGGAAAGCAATGGAGAAACTGTCTTGGCTTTCTCTGAGGTCTGGAGCAGAACTGCCATTTACAAAGGCACCAATGTCCCCTGCAGGGACAGACACTGTCCTGGCTGCAGAGCACTGCAGAAACCAAGGAAAGGTTCTGGCATCAATTCTGCTCTGTGATGGTCCAACCAGTGACCAGGAGTCTGAAATCCTTCTCTCTTGTCAGTCTTTTCTAGGGTGCAATGCATCTTAGTCATTTGTACTAACAATTTATTACAGAATTAAGTGTATTGCATAGGAAACATGCCAGTAATGCTTTGCCAGTATATGTACAACACTTTGTTAATTAAAAGTATTAGGCAATATAGACTCCATTGTTGTGAATTAATCAGTTTAATTATGAAGAGGATTAAGTATTGTAGTTAAAATAATACACCAAGGTGAATGCCTTGCATGCGATACATATTTTTTCCCTCTAAATAGTAAATCATTGCCCATGTTCATGTTTTCCTTCCCTGTCGTGCTGTCTGGTCACCAGGCTGCTGCCAAGGTGGAGCAACAGGGGAATGTGCCCCGTTTCCCCCCTGTCTGTAGTGAATGTAAACCCACCTTTGGAGGCTTTCTACCTGTTTTCTGAGAGCAGGCTGAAGGCTTGAAGGTTTCTCTGTGTGGTGCCTGTTGCAGTGAGGTGGCTGTAAGTTTGGGCTCCCAGGAGAAGAGGTTCAAGAACAAAAACCCCTCACCTGCGCTGTACTGTGGAGGGGCTGCTCTTCACCTGGCCCCTGCTCTTTTGTCCACCCTCCTTCTAACCCAGTAATCATGGCCATAGACTTTTTCCATTGGGAACAGTTGGATCTTTTTCACTCTAAGAGGAAAAGATCAATTTGGTCTCTTCATTTAAAAAATGATTTATTCTCCTTCTATTTCCCTCTCATAAATCAGCCTTGGCCCAGGCTCCAGGAGGACAGGCTCTGGAAAGAATAAAATGCTGAAGCCTAGAGATGTAAATAAAAACTGAATCTCAGACAGATTCCAGGCATCCTCAGGAGCCACAGATTCATCCCAAAGCAAAATAAGAGGACAGCTGGGCTCCAGGGCAGGGACAAGCTCCTGAGCCATGATGTTGCTTTGCTTGCCTGAGCAGTCTAGAGCTGTGGTGGCTCTGTGGTCATCCTGCTGTCAGTCTCTCTGGGCACACCCTGAGGTCCCCTCTGGATATGAAGGAGACGGAACAAGACTCTTGGGGTGAGAGAGCAGCACTGTGGACCCCAGTGTAGCCCAGACCATGGCACCAGAGTCAGCAGCTGCCCGGCATCTACGGCCGCACAGGAGACCAGGGCAAGCTCTGCTTTACGCAGGGAGATCTGTCCACTTGGGCAGACAGACACACGGAATTACCGACATGAGCTGTACAACAGCAGCTGGTAGGAGAAACCTGTGCCTGAGATGCAGGGAAGAGTGGGAATGGGGAGCAACCCCGGCGTGGGTACAAAACTAGAGGCTGCCACAGCTGGGAAGGGCAAGTGCTACACACAGCACAGAGCTCTCGCTCCTCCTGCACTCTCTTCAGACCTGCTGGTATTTGGGTGCAGGGCTGAGAGCCTGCGTGACAGTCTTGTGGGGCTGCTGCAGGTATCAAAATCTATTTCCCTTATTTATTTGGGGGATTAGTCTTTTCTCTCGGGTCAGAGTGGAGCACAGGGGGGTTGGAGGAGGTTTAATCCCCAAGACAAGAGGAAACCTTCGAAAAGGTTAATTGCTGGGCTTTGCATGTTGTGTAGCGTGGCTGCTCATGTTACAGCAGCGATGCCATCTGCTCAGCACAGCTCCTGCCCTGCATAATTCACCAGCTTCGCATGTCGGTGTGCGGATGAGCGCCTGTGGGCTATTCATGAGGAAGTTACCTTCAGGCAGAGCTCAGGTAACTGGTTACCCAACACCCCAGACTGACTTCTGCTCTCTTGTCCTTTTGCCCTTCTTGTTCCTGCCCCCGCGTTGTGGGAGTTAATAGCCAGGGAGGAGGAGGTGGAGAGGAGCCTGCTGGGTGGTCTGCCCCAGCAGCCTCCTGCGAAGGCACAGGGCACTGTCCTGTCCCCACCCTGCATCATCTCCTCACGACAGCAGCGCCTGAATCGCTCTTTTGGACTGGAATAGCAGGTTTGATGTTCCCTCTCAAGCCCAGCTCTGTGCATGGACACATGCTGTGCAAGGACACTTCATTTTTCTTCCCGTTAAAAGCTCAGCTTGTTTGGAAATTCCCTCTGCCTTCTTTAATGGTTCAGGCAGGACTTCCCCTGCTGCCAGAGGTGTGCTTTTAGGGCTCCAGGCTGCCCAATTACATCCCTTTACTGATCCCTTTGAGGTAATTAATGCACTTCACAATGTGATTGGGATTTTTTTCCCTACCTCTCCATGCCCAGGCCTTACGTGAGGTAAGTCGTTTCCCTTGAGGGTTTTCAACTTGATATCAAGTCGGTCTCCTCTGCCAGCACACCTTTCTCATCTCCACTGTGTAACCTGAGTTCTCACCCCTACTTTAATAGCTACCTCTCCATGAATATTTAACCAAGGATCTTAGCAGATGAGCTCCAGGTAACATGTGGCAAACAGATTTCCAGTACAATAGGGCCTATTAAAATGATGATGCATAGAAGAAACCCTGGAAGGAAAGGGAAGGTTCACCTTTTGGAAGGGGAAAGGCACTTTGTACACAGTGAGCTCCAGCCAGCTGCTCCAATGTAGCTGAGCAAGAGGAGAAAGAGGAGCACTTGGGGGCTCTGGCAAAGCATGCAAGGAGAGCACTGGGGAGGTACAGAAACAGAAGCAGCTCAGGCAAATAAACTGGTGCTCTTTTAGTTGGCCTAAAGCTTCATCTGTGTGAACCTGGAGTGGTTTAATTGATATCCCTTGGAGATACTGTAGCCTGCTGGGTGGGCTGGCTCAACACGAGCATCCACAGCGGTCCCTCTGGCTCAGAAACTGTTACTAATGAGACAGCAGCAAATGCATGGGGGAAGAATGAAAAAAAGGACAATCCTGCTGTTCATTGCTGCCCCTCCAGCAACCTGCTGACTGGAGACCTCCTGGGGTGAAAGCAGGAGGTGGACATATAATGCACAAACTTGCAAAGTGTTTCTCTAGCTCCTTCACGGTGATAACTTGCACAGCCTCCTCCAGCACTGAGTTCCCCAGTTCATTAATGCTCTGGGGGAAAAAAAATCAGCCTGCTGCCTAATAATTTTACTGCATGCCACTTCTTGTACAGGGAAGAACCAAGAATAATTATTTTACACTCATTTTCTTGGATATAACCATGATTATTTGTAGACACCTATTGTATACAATTTCTCAATACACTCTACCCATTCAGATTTAATGAGAGATTAATTTGGCAATTTCCTCTCACCAATGAGGTGAAAACTAGCAGTGCTGTCAATAGCAAAAGGTACTTCTGCTCTATTGAACAGCCTGAATATTAACAATAATCTCTGCTGCTCTCTTCTGCCAAAAAAGAGATGCTCTGACCCCCACCCCCCAAGGACTCATTAATGATAAAGGGCCCAGATTACCAAATTAAAGGGAATTACTTTGACCCAAGTAAGGGCAACAGGTTAATTTTTGCATAAACCATGTCTGTGTTCATGTCTGAATTGCTCCCCAGTCCCTGGGTGCGGGGCTCAGAGGACACTGAGAGGTGAAGGTCTCCAGAAGTCTGTGTGTTGCTGAAATATTGGTTATTTCACCGGGTTTCCCTCGTGAGAAGGATGAGCAGGATTTACAAGGCAGGGCTGATTTGAACTGAAGCAGCCATTAGCACAGAATAATTTCCTTTTCAAGCCCTAAATTCCAAGTTTATGGCTTCCTCTGCTCCTTTAGTTCTGCCGTGTGTTCTCCCTCTGCTCCAGCTTGTCATTCACAGAGCTCAAAGCTGGAGGCTGCCCTGCCTGGGCCAAGGAGAGGTGGCAAATGTAAACTGGGATGCTCGTTCCGGTTTCTAATCCCTCTATGAGCTCATATTTCAAGAGGAATCCACCACCAAAGGCAGGCAGTGAGAGTGGGGCTGCTCTGGGGGATTGGATGTTTTTAACAGAGGTGGACTTTGGGTCTGTGAGAAGAGATGTGGCTTCTTGGGAGAAAAATCCAACAACTGATGAGACGGAGGTTTGGCCACCTCTTAGCAAGTCCAGCCAGAAAGCTGGCACAAAGCCTGGCTTAACTTCTGTGTATCTGGGACCAGCAAGACTCTCCCTCCTAATACATACTTAGGATTTGAAACAAATCTGTTATGAGAAAGCATCGAGAATCCCTTGGAAAATCATGTGAGGCTTTGAAAAAGCAGTTAGGGCTCTTGTTCCAAAATCAGGAGCAGGGTCTGCCTGACCTAGCCTGCTCCTGCCCACCACCTCTGCCAGGGCCTCCCTGCTTCTTCCCAGCTGTTTGTTTTCCCCAGGGCAAGGGCTCCTCCAGAGCAAACCAGTGTTCCTCAGGTGCTGCAGAGCCTGGGGTGCTGCTGGAGGAGGCCCCAGGGTGAGCAGGGTGCAGGCTGCTCCATGAGCATCTCCTCGCTTTGTGCTAAGCTCTGCAGTTTATTGGTGCTAGCCAGGTTAATGTACTATTACTTTGCATATTAATAATATCTTATTACATTTGTTCTTAAAAGTGGTATCATGTTGAGGCAACGAGGATTAATGGCACCTCAGTAATATTTCCATATTTACATTATTAAAAAGCAATACATCTTTTAGACAGCCCCACGCATGGTCTAGAATTGCAGATGCTGTTCCTAAGCCCACCACAGCCTTCACCCCCAGTACCTGTCCTGCTCGTCGCCGTCCATCCTGGGTGTTCAGCAGGTTTAGCCCCAATGAGGAGACACAGGCACCCACTGGGTCCTGGCACCCATCCATCTGCCTGGCCATGCCCCTCACGTCTGCCTCCTACTCCATGGTCCCAGCAAAGAGCTTGGCTCTCCTAAATGCCTGGGCAAAGGGTGCCCCAACCACCCACCCCTCAGCAGTGGGGACAGGGTGAGGTGGACACAGTAGGGTGGTGGTTCCCTCCATGGCGTGGCTAAGGGTGATGGACAAAGGAGCAAAGGTTTCTCACTCGTCAGCAGCCCCCATTGCTCCCCCAGGGAAAGGCTCCACAACTCATCTGGAGGCTCCCAGTCACCTCTACAGTCCTAAACTTAATTAAAGCTGCCAGCTTCTAATTAAACCACTTAATTAAGTGCCACATTGTCAGTAGGTAAAGATGGAGCAGACTTAATTATTTAACACAATGACATAGAAGAAAAAGCCCACTTTAAAAGTGTGACACCTCCTAGGTGTTCAGGAGCCCACCCAGCCACCCTGCGGTGCCAGGGGCCCAGCCAGCAGTGCCAGCAGCAGCCCAGTGTGAGCAAGGTCTTTTTGAGTTTCACCAGAAAGGAGACATCTGAAATTTCCCATAACTGCACCATACCACCCCTGTCTGGGACAGTCCTTGTGGGGTCAGTACCCACCCATTTTTTTGCCATCTCTCCACCCTCCCGAATCCCCCCTCTGATGTGGATCATTAACCCCAGAGCTGCCATCCTGACCCTGCAGAATCAATGAGCAGAACCCAGCTGCCTCCCCAAGGTCAGGGCTTTCCCTTCACAAACTCGCAGAAGCTGTTCTG
The DNA here is from genome assembly GCA_024605025.1 of Megaceryle maxima. Lineage (NCBI taxonomy): Eukaryota > Metazoa > Chordata > Aves > Coraciiformes > Cerylidae > Megaceryle > Megaceryle maxima. The sequence goes on along the minus strand of JANHGN010006293.1, from coordinate 33,943 downwards.
TGGACGCTCCCCCTGCTCCAGGTCCTTGCAGAGCAGCACCTCGCTTCACCCACCAGCTACTTTGTCTTGCTTCAATCTTCCTTTTAAGACTTCTCTGGCTAAATGCTCCTCTCTTCAGGGGTGATGTAACCTAAGTGACTCCCAGGTTGGCATTCTGAGGGAGAGATTAATGGCAATGTCTTGTCAATAAATCCATAAAGACCCCCAAACCCAGTGATGAACGTGCAGAAGGTAAAGGCAATAGTTAATATCTTCAAAATAGGCCCCAGAGCCTTTGAGTGCAGGGAAAGAGGAAAGCACCCGTGACCCTTGTTAATCTTTTTATTGGCTCCAGCAGCTATTGGCACCTTTCGCTGGCCAGAAATTTGCAAGTCTCTGGGGAGCAATGATTTCACAGTCAGGGTCTCTGAGAGAGAGAGAGAAAAAAATATCCCTATGCTCCTAAAATGGGACCATTCTTCCAAATGAAAATTGACATTTTGGTTTGAACTTCATGACCTCCAGTAATCACACTAATGGCCTTAGCTGGCTGGCTGGGAGGGAGCTGGCTGTGGCCGGGACTGATGGGACCAGTATGGATCGCTGGAAATGGGCCGGGAGATGAGGACGGGAGAGGCTGCTAACACAGCGGGCTCTAACTGGCCAAGGCACTGCAGATTATTTCTGACCTGCTCTAGAGACTTTCAACTGCATCAGCTTTGATCACGGGTATTGGCAAAGGCATTGGGAAAGCAGTCACTGAGTGCTCTCATCCATCCATCTACTCATCTACCCATCCATCCACACACCTATGAGTCCATCCATCCATGGGGGACGATCCTTGCCCTAGTCCTGCTGGCCACACCAGTGCTGATCCAAGCCAGGATGCTGGTGGCCTTCTTGGCCACCTGGGCACATGGTGGCTCCTATTCAGCCAGCTGTCAACCAACCCCCTCCAAGTCCTTTTCTACCAGGCAGCTTGCTGCCAAGAGTTTCCTCTTCCTCCTGTTCACGCAAACCTTCCCCCATCTGAAGCATCTGTCCATCAATCTGCTTACTACAAAGGACCGATTTTTAAGTAGTATTGAATAAATTTAAATGAAGTTGCTGCTGTCCGGAGGCGTTACGCAGCATGCCTTGAGCTGGACGTCCTCCTGACGGATGGATGAAGCCCTGCAGCAGCTTGGGAGGACATGACACACCTCACCAGAGCAGCTCTGCTCCTCCAGCATGGCCAAGACTCTTGGCAAAATTGAGTTCTGGCATCAGATAAAAATTTTTGGACCGTTCAGATGGAAATGCCTGTGGATGGCCCACTGTTGCCATCCACCTGCATCATGGTAGCTGGGGTCAGGAATTGGCTGTAACTAAGGTTGCAAGAGGGTCCTGTATTTTTTTAATACCTCATTTAGTAGGTTAATATTCCATGTTATTTTAGGCTGCTTTCTCTATACATCTGTCACCCAAGCCTGTACAGATGTTTTAGGATTCTTTAATCCTGACAAAGGACTTAGCGTTAAGGAAAAATGGGTTACATAAAGATCCTTATCTCCTTAAGAAATAAAGCATGTTTTGGGCATATTGTGTACAAAACAAGACTAAAATAGAGGCAGAACATTCTAGGGCCACTTACCAGATGTCTAGGTTGGAGGATGTGGGGCTGGTTTGTCTGCAGTTTTCCTGCCTGACTCCTGGCCCAGCAGTGCCAGGGTGTCCTGTGGCAGAGCAGCAGCCTGGGACAAGCACTGCAGAGTGAAGAGAGGGGTATGTTTCTATAGGAGGCAAAGTACCAGCTCTGGCACGAACCGAGGGAATTACTGAGCTCTCATAGCTTCCTGCTAATGGCAGCCTCCTGGATTAGACAGCGGGAGTTTTGCTTAGGAGAGGACTTTTCCCAGGTCAGCACCAGCCCAGGCTGGTGCTTGTTCCTCTCTGCTGAGGGCAGGGAAGGTCACCCCAACCTATCGCCTCTCCTGGCTCTGATCTGATGGAGTTTCCAGGCTGATTTCAGTACAGTATTTCATCCTGTAAAACTGACAAAGTTCTCACATTTTCGTGACTCCAGTGATTGATCCAGCCCATGTGAATTACAAAAAGGAGTTGCAGTCCTCTGGGGTCTGAGGCAGAATATCAAAAGAGCATGGGCTTGGGCTGCTTTAATTAAAACTTAGTTTAATTAAAAACCTCAAGAGCTTTATTAGACTCGGTAATTGATTTAATTTTCTTGTGGAATTCTATTACAAAACACTTCTAGCATGTTGGCTTTGGGATCCTGGCTCCAGGACCATCCTCCTCCCTGAATGGCACCTTGACCCCTCCAAGGGGTACAACAAGCTCCTTCTTGGCCAGCCAAGCCCCTGAGCCTCACGGGACATTCCCACTCAGGGGGATCTGAGGGCTGCTCCTGGCTGTAAGAGGCAGCAGTCTCAAAGCTCTCACCTTTGTAAAGTGGAGCCTTCAAAAAGGAGCTGGGGCAATAGCTGCAGGTGAGACTCGTGCGCTCAGACACGCTCTGATCTCTCCGAGGCGACACTAGAAGCCTTCTCTAGGGCTCTGCCTACTTTGGCACTTTCAGATAACCCCGGGTTTTGCAAACAGACTGTTTACAGGGTTAAGATAGCAAGACCTTATCCTCATCATGAAAGATTTTGCAGCAATCTGCAAAGACAAAGGTTCCTGATGCCTTGCTGTGGCCCAGAGGGGCTGGCTAGCACTTGGCCTTGCTAAATTCCCTTTTCTGCCACTCGCTGCCTTAAACTAAAGTAGGTTGCTCAGTGCTCGGGATCAGCTGTCACGTTTTGCCCCAGCCCAGGCAGTATTTCTGTGGCAGAAAGAACTGGCAGGGGGAAGGGCTCTGTGAATTGCCCCACCATCACCTCCCCAATCATCTGGCTAGGGCGCTTCAGAGAGATGGCTGGTGTTAAAGCCTTCCTGGCCAGGGCATGGAGAATCAAACTGTAAAATAAGAATTACAAAAAAAAAAAAAAAAGATAAAACCACCACACAATGATTGTCTGATCTATATTTATTTCATAACATCCAGAATTAATAGGATACAGGAGTTAAAGCAACCATGGCAACTGAATGCAGAAAGGGCTGTCCTTGTAAATAAATGAATTCATAAATAACTCACAAGTGCTGATATAAAAAGTCATGGGAATCTAATGCAATGCTAATGCAATTCAAGCCTTCCCTTTTTTACATGCAGCATTATAATATTAGGTGTGCCACGCTTTGCTCTGTGCTACAAGTGTCATTCTTAAGATAATAGAACTTGCTAATTGTACCAGGAGCCAGGTTGTGATTGATGAGGGCTTTGTTTTTTTGTCTCCTCCATGCTCTTGCTAGCAAAATGTTGCACTGTTAAGTTACGGGCTGCTCTGCTGGTAACAAATTCAGGAAAGTTCGGGAGAAAGGAGCACGATTCACTCTGCTGTGTTCCCTGAGAGGGTGCTGCAGGGGCACCCACCTGCCAGGCCCAGGGGCTTTGAAAGGACACTGCTGTTAATTGTGGATATCTTTGAAAACAGTTTGGGCTTGTAAATCCTTTTTCCCTTTTTTTTTTTTTTCTTGATCATTTGTATTGATATGGATGTTGCTGCAGTTGGGATGCTGGAAAGCAATTTTCTCCTTTGTATTTCACAGTCCAGGCATAAGCAATGTCAGAAAAAACCCTGAAATGTATGAACCCCTGAAGTTTCTCTCAAACTGTCAGCAAAGCATTTTTCTAAATTGAGGCCAAACTCTTCCTCGTACACCTTGGGCAGCCGGTGCCGATTCCCCCGTGAACAAAGGGGCAAAATTCAGGTTAGCAATAGGGACAAAGGGTGCCGTTTGCCCCACACAAATAAGAGGGTTTGTTTTATCTGCCAGGAACCAGAGGCAGAGATGGCTCAGGGGCCTTCAGGGATGATATAGGGGGTCCTTCCCCCATGCACCCCATCCTCACATCTTTGGTACTCAGCACTGGGGAGGCTGCACCTTGAATCCTTGGTTTGGTTCTGGGCCCCTCACTCCCAGCAGGACATTGAGGAGCTGGAGCGTGGCCAACAGAGCTGAGGAAGGGTCTGGAACACAAGTGTGGTGAGGAGCAGCTGAGGGACCTGTGGTGCTGAGGGACACGGCTTAGTGGTGCCCTGGCAGTGCTGGGTTAATGGCTGGACTCAATGATCTGAAAGATCTCTTTCCAACCAAAATGATTCTATGATTTTATCCAGAGGGAGAGGCCAGGGCATCCACCACCCTAGGAGCAAGGAGAGGAAGGGGAGTCTGCCTGGTTAAAACCTCTTCTCTGCAGAGAGGCTTTGCAAAGCTTTACAGAAGAGGCTTCACGCTGCATAACACGCTGGATTCAAAGCTTTTAATTTTTTAGAGTTGTTTTTTCCCCTTCCCTCGCTGCTCCTGTCTGACTGATGCCGGTGCAGCAGGAGCAGCAGCAGCAGCAGCAGCATCCCTGGGGCTGCAGCATCCCTGGGGCTGCAGCACCGCCACGTGGGACGCTCCCGCAGGCACAGCCCCGCGCTCGGCCACGCCGCGGGGGGACCCCGGGAGCTGCCCACCCCTCGGGGGACCCTTCGGTGCTGGCCCTTGCAAAGTGCTTCCTGAGATGGGAGGTGGTGTGCTGGAGGTTTCGGTGAAGGAGTCACTCACTTGTTCCCTGGCTGCTTTAAAAAATCATCATCATCAAACTCCAAGTCTTAGGGTAATTTACCTTAAAATATTCTGGGTTTTGTGCCCCCTAATAAAAAGCACTGGAGGATTCCTGGCCCAGTGAACCCCCTAGTGCTGAAAATGCTGCCAGTACAGCTAATCCCAGTGAGTGGGGGGCTCGGGCACTGACTGATGCTCTGTAATGATGCTTAAGAAATATAGGCAAACTCTGCTTTCCATTGATCTCAGAAAAATGAACGCTGTCTCTGAATTTGACATTTAACCAATGCCCAGAGTACATGGCTTCATTGATTCACACCGGAGGGACGGAGGCAGGGAGAGCTCAGGGAAATACACCTTTGCAGAGCAAAGGTTTGTCTCCTGTCTCTCCCGTCACTCTCCATCTTCCCCCAGTGCCTGCCCTTTCCCTGCATGCAGGTGCTGGATCAGAAAAGGGATGCAGGGAAAAACAGCTGGGGTAAAAGTCTGGATATCTGCCTGGGTATCGTGGTATTTGTGGTTTTTCCTCATCATCTGTTTTTCTCCAGGAAATTGTTGTTTAATGATGATGTGAGATCAGGTTTGTGCTTCCTCACTGAATGTCTGGTCTGAGTCCTCACATTTTGCCCAGTGTAGGGCTCCCAGGGTGGTTATTAGTGTTTAGCTGCTGCTGGTGCTGCTATTTATCTACAGAGCCATCGTGTGCTCCTAATGTGAACTCCCTGCCCCAAAGCCTTTCTGCTCTACGTGCTGCTGGGGTGCTGAGCACCCTCCTGGGGTGTTAAAATACCTCTGAAAATAGATGGGGGCACTGGAAATACTAAAGAAGAGACATCCCAGCTCTGCTGCTGACCCAGAGGACAGGTTGCTGTCAGTAAAATGACCCCAGAGCAGACAGAACTCCTGATGGGTCCATGCAATGAGTTTACACTTAGTTTTGCTACTACCATGATACAGTTTGAGATGCATTATTAGTGAATGGAAAAACAGGGAACTGAGATTCCCAGAGCAAAGGTGTTACTTTGCCCTGAAATATCCCCCCTCTGAGTATTGCCTGGCAGAGCTAGAGGAGCTGGGAGGCTTCCCAAATCTGCCCACCAGACCTCAGCTTCACAAGGCAGAGAGGGATTGGGTCTGTTTTAACACCTCATGCTTACATTAGACCTGGGCCACGAAGGAACAGAAGGCAATAACGACACTTCTCCATGAGATTTTTCTGTATAATAGGCAGTTTCTGACATCAGCCAGATCGGAGCAAGCCAACATGATGCAGCAACAAGCTTTGGCAGCAGTCCTGTCCCTGGCAGAGCAGCTGATTCTATTTTCATTTGTTTTAGAGACAGTTTCTCACCCACCATATGTGTGCAGCTGGCTCCTGCTCCAGCCCCCGGAGGTCAGCAGGAATCTTTCCATGACTCCAGCATCTCTAAAATAACTGCTCTTCCCGTTCTCCAGAGGTGGAGGAACAGCCAGGCTAGAGAGGCTTTGTCTTTTGCCGTGTTATCGGGGCAGTTAACTGTCCCTGCTACAGGATGACACGTATTTTGAATATATATCAACCTTCTATGGATTCACTGGGATCCCATCCTTTCCCTTTCTGTCCAGTTTCCCGCAGCATGGAGGGAACAGTTTGTGGGGGCAGAGGGGAGGGAAGTTGCCCCCAGCCCCACCAAGCAGCCTGCCTGGTTTTTAGTGCAGCGAAGGCTGGTGGGCAGTGGGCAGAGTGTTACTCCAGAAAGCACACTGATATGTCACGTATATTGAACACATCAAGCATTACTGTCCCACCATTTATTTCTTTAGAAACTGCAGACTGCTCTAGTTTTTATATTTCACAAGTCACCTGTAAAATGTATCTCTATCTATAAAAGTATTACCGGACTCCCGCAGGGACGCGGCCGCCTGCCCACACTGTGCTCTGCAACCTCACCATCTGCACTGGGATTGCCAGTTGTACCTGGCACCGCTGCCTCCCAGCTTTGCAGTGTGTATTTCAGTTGGGGGTGACTCAACATCCATCACTCCCTCCCCCCCGCTCTGTTTCCAATGCTTCCGAAACCCCCAATAACTCCACCGGCCGAGGCTGCTGCCCTGCAGCTCCACTGACTTCCCAGGGCTCCCAGCACTGCTCAGGGGCTGCAGTTGGGTATTGCAGTACCACACAAGTGGGAATTAGTTCCACTTTCTGCTACACATATTTTGATTTGATTAGTCTAATATACTGCATTATTATTTACCACATGCAAATCTTTCCAAACTGATTAAAGCTGACATTTCAGCAAAGAGATGAGATCTGGAAAGAAGTAATAAGGGAAAATTATTTCAGAAGCTTTTGCACTTTAGATTTGCAGGGAGGATCGATTACATTTAAAATTTAAGGCTCAGACATGACCCTAAATCTCCTTTAAGGAAAAGGAAAAAATTAATTCCTTAATTTGTTATATTTCAGCTTTACAGGCTGGCTCAGCAAAACCCGAGGGAGTTTGCACAACATGCCGTTGGTTTTGAATGGTGTTTTTGGATACGACTGGAAGGCAGCAGTGAATGTGAGTTTGAAAAATAGCACGTTAACACATTTATTACCTTTAAGCCCTTAAGAATTATGGCTATCTATCTATAGCTATAGAATTATTGACCAAGTAGTTGTTTCTGGGTCACCAAAAGAAACTCAGTCGCTATCTTTCTAGATAAACTTCTCAGCACACAGATTTTTATTTCCTGATTTCTGCCGGTGACCAGATCATGCTAGGTGCTATACATTTATAAAGCACCACCCAAGAATGGTCTAGTGGCCTTTGGAAAGCATATTTTGCAGTGATAGAGAGAAAAAAAAGAAAGAAAAAAAAAGGACAGAGAGAGATGGAAAGTTTTGCAATGCTGAGTTCCTTCCTACAGCTGCTATATGGACATGGTCATTTTTTGCAAAACAGGTGTAGAAAGGTTAGAGGACCAAATAAGGGTCTGATTTTCAGAGGTGCAGGTATTTTATAGGGTTGAATACCTTACAACCTCCTTCACGTGAACCTATAAATGAGAACCTCTCCATAAAACCCTGCTTACGCTGGCGAAAATGAGATGTTTAGCTCTCCACAAGTAATAGTACTGAAAGCTTTTTCTAGACAGGGGTCAGACCCATTTTACTGTAAGTGCAGATCCATTCAAAGCGCAAAAGGATTGAGCTAAAGGACACCTCAGTATTACAGGGTCGTTACTCCAGCTCCAGCCTAAATGACTCGACCAAGGCTAAAGGAGGAATCGGTGCCAGAAAGTTGCAGTTCCTAACCTTGCGTTCAGAGCAAAACATCTCAGTCACCGAACGAGCAAAAAATGTGGAGGGAATGTCTGCGTAGGTTTGACTCCTTTCCTCACCTCCAGCTGAAAAGAGATCAACTCCCTGGGAGAACATCAGAGTCATTCATCCAGACAAGGTCTATCCATGATGGGCGTTTAAAGTCTTTACTGGAAAAAAAAAATCCCCCCCCAAATGGGAATAAAAAGATGTTTCCCTTATAAAATGCTTGTAAGGACTCAGCTCTGACTTCTTTGCCCTCAGCCTGGAAAGCATTTCTTGCATTCTTGTCTCAGCACACCACCTCAGCGGCCCTTCATGTGCAGCACCATAGTAATTTATCATTACCCAGTCTCCAAATTATTCTAGTGTTGATTAAATTAGTAAATGCAATCACAATCTGAAGCAAGTTAATTGAGAGAATTTATTTGGCCCTGACAGTTTTATGCATGTTTGATTAAGTATTATAAGGTTTGTTTTTGATTTTGCATAATTTAACTTTAAATCCTGCACTGGGGGGGCCCATCAACTATTAATGACCGAAATAAACTCTTTTAAGATGCATATTTTGATGATTTATTTCTAAACGCAATATCTTCCAGATTTTTTTTGTTCTGTTGCCAAAGTGACAAATATGTTTAAAGTAATATTTTGAGCCATTTGCTTCGTGCTATAAATCTTGTGAAATGTATACAATTCATTAAAAGTTTTGAAAGAAGTACAAGTTAGCATTTATATTGCAACAAGTGACATATAAATGTGTATGTTTGTCTCTGAAGCGCGCCATAAAATATATCAGCGCTAGCCGGCCGCTGTGACGAGTACTAATGGCCCGCTCTCTGGGCTGATGATAAGTTTCATCACAAATCTTCAACGCTGTCAACACAAAACTGTTCAATCAACAGGAATATGAGTTGTGTCTTTAGTAAAATTAGCACAGGAAAGAAATACAGCCCCAAGCGCTGGCTGGGAGCTGAGGGCGGGTTCCCTTCGGGCTGAACCACCGGAGCTCCTTCAGGGTCTTATCTCTTTGAATGTCAAAGCTTCAATTCATGCTTGACCTGAGGATGGTTTATTTTTTATGAAGATACACATTCATTTGAGCAGCAAATGGGTTGGAAGACTTCAGGCAGAAAAACTGAATTGTGCTGCCTTTTTTTTTTTTTTCTTTTCTTTGTCGTCCTGACCTGAGAAATTAAAAGGGTCACTCTCAGCACCGAGGCTGCTGCGTCGCACCCTTGCACGTGTGTTTAGGTGGTTGGGTCGCTCCCTGGAGCTGTCTGGGGTTTTCTGGAGCCTTGGAAACACCTCCAGACCTCCTCTCCCACCCTGAGGGGTTCTAGCAGGCTGCCAGGAGCCTCCCCTTCGCAGCCCTTGAATGCAGTGGCAGCCCCGTAATTCTCCAAGGAGAAGCTGGAACACCAAAGTACCTTCACCGTTGTGTTGCTTGGGCTGAAATCCCCACCTCTGGGCTGTGGCTCCAGTCCCAGGCAATGGAAGAGGGAAATAAATGGACCGGGGCTCTCCTGCTTATCTTAGTCACCAAACAGATGTTCCCAGTTTCAAGCTATTGGGAAAATATGGGCTGTGCACCTCCCTCCTCCCTCCCACCGGGAGGGGAGTGGGAGACATGAACGGGTGCTCGGTGAGGAGTACACCACCCCTCCTGATCTCCCCTCGCTGTGCGTCCTGCACCTCAGGCCCCTCGCTGTATCTGAAGAACAAAACCATTCTGCAGGGCAGACGCTACCGCAGGCGAACGGGGAGGAACCAGAACTGAGTGCGAGCACCAGTTGGGATGCTGGGAGGTATCTGGCCCGGTGCCTCAACCGCCTGTGCAGGGCGGCAGGTCTCAGCATTGGCAGATGGCTTGAGTTATTATTATTTAATGTTTTTCCACCGTGGCAGTGCAAGAAGGCAAGTGGGGCAGGGAGACAAAGTTCTGTATTGTTTCCATTACGGAAAATAATTCCTAATTACATCTAAGGGAAAACACCAGGGAAGAAGTTTCTTTTCCTTCTCTTTGTATTGTTTCTGAATTTTCCTTCAACTGTTTGGTATTTTTAAGAACCTTTTGAATCCTTCTGGCCTCCCCAGAAGTCTGGGTCTCCTACATTTGCAATTTTACAGAATCACAGAATGGCAGAGGTTGGAGATCACCTGGTGTCACCCCCCTGCTCCATCCAGCAGGGTCACCCAAAGCAGGGATCCCAGCAGGGCAGTGTCCAGGTGGGGTTGGAATCTCTCCAGAGGAGGAGACTCCACAACCTCTCTGGGAAGCCTGGGCCAGGCTCCCACACCCTCACACCAAATAAGTTTTTTCTCTTGTTCAGGTGGAACCTCCTGGGTTCCAGTTTGTACCCGGTGCCGGGCACCACTGACCAGAGTCTGGCCCCATCCTCTTGCCCCCCTAAAGGGCCCTTTAGCTCTTGCTCAGCATTGCTCAGCTCCCCTCTCAGGCTGCTCTCCTCCAGCTGAACAGCCCCAGGGCTCTCAGCCTGTCCTGGCCACAGAGATGCTCCAGTCCCCTCATCACCTTCAGAGCCTCTGCTGGACTCTCTCCAGTAGCTCCTTGCCTCTCTTGAACTGGGGAGCCCAGAACTGGACACAGTACTCCAGACGTGGCCTCACTTGGGCAGAGCAGAGGGGATCGCCTGTAGGTGATCCTTTCACTGGAGATGTCCCAGCACCCTCAGAACTGGGTCTAACCCCAGCTAAAACCCCTGCGTGCCCTCAGCCGTGTTCACCGCCGGCCCGGCTGACGTTGGAAACGAACTTCCAGGCTCCATCTTGCCAAGGCTCCTCTGCTCCCCACCGCCAACCCCCGTTGCCCTGCGCCGGAGGCGGCGCTGCCGGCGGAGCGGGGCCCGCCGCGGTTGTCCGTGCAGCCGGTAGCCCCGGGCGCAGGCCGCTCGCCTCTCCCCGTTGCCTCCGTCTGCTCGTTGCCCGGGCAACGCGGCGCCCTCCCGCTTCTGGCGAGGGGCGGCGCGGCGTGATGACGCCATCGTCGCGCGCCTCCCCAGCCGCTCCCTGGCCGCCGCCGCCGTCGCCGCCACCGTCCGGAACCGGAGCGTCGTCGTGTCGTGCGTCCGTCCCCTCCCCCCCAGCCCCCCGCACATGCGCATTGCGGCGCTCGCCCGTAGGCCCGGGCCTTCCATCAGCCCGGGCCCGGGGCGCCTGGCCTCGACGGCTGCCGCCCGGAGCGGAGCCATGGGCGGGACGGTGAGTGCGGGGCGACGCCCCGGGGCTGGAGCCGGCGGGAGGAGGTGGCGGAGCGGGCCTCCCCCTGCTGCGGCGGCCGTCTCCGCCCGGGCGCTTTCTGCTCTGGGGCCCGTAGCGAGGGGCGTCCGGTCTGGTGGGTGCGATAGCGCTCGGTCACCGTCCGCGGGGATCTCTCGGGGCGGGCCCGGCGTGCGGGGGCGGGCACGGGCGCCCCTGCCGCGCTGTCCTCCCCTCCGTGTTCTGCCCGCCCGGAGGTGAGTGGCGGCCGTGCCCCGGTGGTCGTGCGGGGCTGTTCCCGCCCGCCCGCCCGCCCGGTCAGCGGGACTCCGCGTTGCCTGGGCTGGGCTCTCGACCTCCCAGGCCACGGGCAAGTCCTGGCTGAGCTTCCTGCCTTCGGTTCCTTTCCTAAGTCGCTGCGGTTTAATTTCGGATCTGGTAGGATGTAGGAGGAGTTCGGATTTCCCCTCCTTCCGGTACTCCCTGCTTTCATTTATCAGCACTAACCTTTATTTGTCATTGTCCCTAACCTTGTTTGGCTCCTTCTGGAACACTTTGGTCCCGCTGGTCCTGACGGATGGTCCTGTCATCTGCAAATGTTGCAGTCTTTCTGTCATCCCTCCTCCTCCAGGGATTACGAGTACCCTGAGCAGCAGCAAACCTTGCTTGGAGTGTGTGGTAGATGAAGTAGCACTGCAGCTTAGTAGCTTCCTCATCATATGCTCCATTTCTAAAGAGAGGGGCTGAAAACTCACCAAAGTGAATAGTTATTCACATTTTTAACTTCCTGACGAGGCCATCGTTAATGGGATGCTTGGGATAACAGCAGCAGGGCTGACATGGAGTCACCTGGGCCTTACAGTTGAAGTCCTTTGAGGTATAGGTTGATACTCAGAAGATACTGACTCAGCTTTCCAGCCTCATAGCAATGTACTTTAAAACAGAAATGCCCCCAGAAAGAAAGATCTTGAGCAACGGGTGTCCAAATTGGTTTCTAGGCACCACGTGCCAATGTGCAGGTTTGGGAACCTGCTCCTCCATGTTCTGGAAGGAGAATGTTGGCCGTGTGTGCTCTCTGCATCGCGTTCCCTCTGCCTGGGTGAATCGTGGTGGCTCTGTGATAGGAGAAGGTGTTCCTTGTCTGGGATTGTCTCCTGTCTTTGTGTACAGCAGCAATTACCAGCTCGCTGATTCTTCCCAGCACGTATCTGTCCCCCGTAATGCATTTATTACTGAGTGTGATTCTTCATGGCATTAAAAATTCACACTTGGGGAGGGGCCTTGTAGTTCCAAACTTGTTACTGCACAAAATGAGCAAACCAAAACTTACTCTCTCATTTTATCTTTTAGATCAACTCGTCTGTAGAGTGTTGTGAGTCTCTGAAGCACCTTGGCAGTGTCTTTCGCTCCTCCTAAAGGCCAGGTGTCCCAGGAAAAGGGCACATTTTGCTTTTGTTACAAGATTTAAGTGGCATCCAGAAACGGCAGTGGCTGACCGACCTTCTGCTGAGCGGATGGCAGCACCCTTAACAATGTAATGTTTCAGAAGGTTTATTTTATTGGGTTTATCTAAACATTGTGAACCTACCAAAGGTGGTTTGTTTATGTGAGGAGCACAGTAAATGGGAACAAGCTGCTGCTGTTCACGGGGAGTAAGTCTCTGCAGCCGAGCTGTTGGAGTTTTTCTCTTGGATACATCTTTTGAAGGTTTTGTCAGAATCCCTGTAGAAAAGGGGCTCAGGTATGAAGCCCGTGTGTTGACTTTGCTCCCACGAGCTCAGCTTGTGCAGGTGGGGTTTCCTCCCTCACTCAGACATGGCCTTGCTGAGTGCTCTGATTTCTCTGGCTGCTCAGGACTCGGGTAAACAACCTCTGTAAGATTTTGCTAGAAAACGATAAGCTGGGTTTTGTGTCCTGGTGAAAGAGGTTGTAAGGAAGAGGCTGCGTGGTCAGAAGTTCACACTCTGAATCCAGAGTATGTGAACTTTAACTTACCTTGCTAATTTAGTCCTCCAAAACTATCTCTGAAAACAAACTCTGAGCAGTATATACACAGCATGTGGGGAGCAAGTTTGTGCGCTTCAGGCACAAAACTCTGTTGGTTTGAAGCAGTGTTGGTTTGGTATCTGACCAATTTATGTGTCTTGCAGAATACATGTTTGTAACACACTTCTGAGCTGCTTCATATTTCCTTTCTACACACAGGAAATTACAGCAAAGAGGCACCTAAAATTATGAGGGTGTCTTTAATAACTGAGAACAGACCTCAATTTCCTAAATTCCATAACCATAAGTTAACTCATGCTCCTCTTTCTTAGTCCCAGATTGATGCAGAGCCAACATTGCCTGCAAATTTCTGGAATGGCAAAAAGAAATTAAGACCTGGGGCCAAGCAGAAGAGATGAGAAGTGCAATTTCCATGTACGTGTAACTGGAGGCAGCAAGCAGTGAAGAGACTTGCCCAGTGATGCACGTTGTATCAGAGAAGGGCTTTGATATCAAAGCACAATTTCCTGCGGCTTTTAAATTTACTCAGTGATTAGTTTTGTTGGTAACAAAGTAAAATTTCTTGAAGTAACTTTAATGGGAAGAGTAAGAACATTTCTGGTTCAAGCAAGGAGAGATCTGCCTGGGTCTGAGTGGCTGGGGAAGTCCCTGTTGTTTTCTGGCATTATCTGATGAGTGCATTGTCATTTCATAATTCCCGGAATTTGGCACATCGTAAGCCTGGGGTGAAGCAGAGAGCAGCTAACTGGCTGCTGCTCGGCACTCGCAGAACAACAACGGGTGTGTGGAAGGATGTTAAGATTATAAATCCTAAACACTCCAGAAGATCAAGATATTTCGCTTATCTCTGTGGGTCCCAAATGGAGAAATAAACTGGTAGCTGCCTTTGAAAGGTGCCTTGCCAGGGGATGCAATGACAGTGAGACCGCAAGGCTCGGCTCAGCAAGGGGAGGTACATCCTGTAGAGCGTGAAAAACATGGTTGCCTCATTGTTCCTGCCAGACCTTCCATTATTTTCAGTATGTTTATTTGGTGAAGCTTTGCCAGGTTTTGAAATGAGCAGACTCTAGAACCACTGCTGTGTCTGGGCTGGGGAATTCACTTGCAAAAACACTCCAAGAACTTCTTTTTTTTTTTTTTTTTTCCCCTCCTTTAAAAGAAATCTGATGCAATGCAAACTCATACATTAATATTCCTGCTCTCACAGATAGACTGTTGCAGGGTGGCTGTTTGGTTAAGATGGGTCTGTGAATTTACCAGAATAATTCCAGGGCAGAGCCCTTGCTTTTCCTGCGTTAACACCGTAAGGCTTGTAACAGGTTACGAGTATTGCTGGCGTTGCACATTGCTCAGGGAGCTGTTTGGAACCTGCCTTGGTGACGATGCAAACAGAATTGCATTTCTAGACGTCTGCCTGGTAAACGTTAAGTCAAGGTGCAAAGCAAAGTTGTTTTAAGCAAAGTAGTTGGGTTTTGAAAAGCAGTTGCAGGTAATCACCTTGCTGGGGAGTGGCTGCCGCTCCTCCCACCGGGGCGACTGAAATGTGTTTTCCTTCTCTGCCTTCCTGCAGGTCTCTTCCTCCCTGGAAATTCAGCAAAGAGTTAGCGTTGCCAGGCTGTTGGATCTCTTCCATGTTAATGGATAATTTTTGATATGTGCCCTGTAAATCCTGCCCTGGGACTCTGTGACCGGTGGGGTGCCTGATGCCTGTAATCCCCATTCCCCGCCGGGTCCGTTCGTTCCACGGCCCCCACACGACCTGCCTGCATTCGGCCTGTGGCCCAGTAAGGACCACTCACTTGGTTCGCACCAAGTACAACAATTTCGACATCTATCTCAAATCCCGATGGATGTATGGATTCATCCGATTCCTGCTGTACTTCAGCTGCAGCCTCTTTACCTCCATCCTCTGGGTGGCACTCTCGATCTTGTTTTGCCTTCAGTACCTTGGCATCCGGATCTTTCTGCGTTTCCAGTACAAACTCTCCATCATCCTCCTCTTACTGGGGCGAAGGCGGGTAGACTTCAGCCTCATGAATGAACTGCTCATCTACGGAATTCATGTGACCATGCTGCTAGTGGGGGGGCTGGGATGGTGTTTCATGGTATTTGTTGATATGTAAATAAAACGCGCATGTGGGCTTAGAAGGTGACTTTTCTTCTACCCCAAAATGTGTCAAAATCTTCCTTTCTTTTATATATAAATTAATTTATTTATCAGTGCTACTCTTTATTGGTGAATTAACGTATTTGTCTCTGGAATTTGTATTTTTTTGGAGGATTGAGGTGCCAAGTTGATTATCAAAATCCAACACTTGATTGGGTGGTTTTTCTTTGCACAGTGCAAGTTAATATTAAGTTTCCTCTAATCCACGTGAGCCTACCTTGCTGCTGTTCCTCTATCCCCAGGGACAGGAAAAAGGTAGCGATTTAGCTGGAGGACAGAAGCCAGATAACTTTGCACCCCATGCTCTTAATCCTTCTTCACCCTTTCTCTAAAGAAGTTCGGGCATGTGATATGTACCTACCTGACCCGTGTTACCCTTCCTTTATGTAGTCTGCATTTTGCATATTCCCTGCTAAGAATATGGGGCCAAATTCAGCAGATTGTAAGGGGTATGGTGGGATTTTTTTCTTCCTGCTTTATTTTGAGATTTTTGCAAGATGTGCTTTTGACCCGCTCTACTGTTCCGTTCACTTAAACATAATTACACAGCTTCGAGTGGCTTTGTGGCAGTCAGCGCTGAGTAATTGAGTCTTGCCCTAATAGAACAAATCCACTGGAGTGATGGGAGCAGAGTTTGAGATCCTGTGCTCTTGAAATTCCCAGTCACAGCAAATATGTTACCATTTGGTGATGATTAAGGGGCTCCTATTGCAATGGTCTGTGCTGTTTGGATCTTGGTGTTTGGTTCTACTTTTCTCCGCATTGATTAGTTCCAGTTTTCTCACCAAGGTACTTCTGTCTTATGGAGTATGGCGAGATGAGACTGTCTTACCCAGGAGAGATTGCCATTTCAGACTGTACTCTGCTTTCAATGATTGTTCTCTGTGATTACAGAAAATGTGCTCCCTCCTAGCTCGGCAGCAGTGAGAGGGGAGTCACTGGGAGCTTTACAAACAGCTCAAGAAGGGAGTTAAGCATTAAGCTCAGTTTTACTGGTCTTGATCCAAGATGTCAGACTCTTCCTCTGCAATCAGTCAAGTTACTTTTTATTTATGGAGCCCAAAAGCTGGCCTAAAGTTGATTTCTATTCTGGTTTTGTTTGTTTCTTTTTCTTTATAATGGAATACTGCTCTTTTCACTGTGTTCTTTAAAGAACTGTTTAAAAATAAGTTGGTAAAAATGATGGAGACCCTTCTTTTCTTTTTCTTTTTCCTCCCCTGTGAAATCAATGGAGTTGATTGCAACAGAATAAGCAAGACTGGAAAAATGTGACTATTCTTTTAGTATCTCTTTGGTCTCAGGTATGAACATAGTTAAGAACAAAGCCAGGTTGCACATGGGGAAGGATGCCTCATATTTCTGCTCGTGAGCGTTGCCATCTTTTGCTGACATACTCTGATTTATAGGCTTATGGATGCAAAATAGAAAAGCTTCTGTCTGAAGCCCAAAGCTGAAGAAAACCCAGAAATTATCTCATTATCAAGTGTTACAGATAGTGCAGACTGAACACACAGAGCTGATTAAATAATGGGCTGTGGTGGTGTGAACTTTAGATGGGCCCCGTGAGAGCCAAGGGCTGTTTCTGCAGGAAGATGTAGTGTCAGCATATGTCACAAACTGGTGTCTGGAAGTTTCTTCCAAGCTGTGGAGCTCCCCAGAGTCCTGTGCTGGGATCACTTTCTGGACTGCTCATCCTCAGCATCCTGCAGGTCCAAGCTACAGCTTGTGCTGTAGGCAGATGGAATTCCCAGTAATTCCCAGCCCAGTGCTTTCCTCCCCAGTACAGCTGTCAGCCTGGGGCGCTGCAGCTGTGGTGTGCAGCCTACGGGACTCCTGGCACGGCTGTGCTTAAGAACTTCTGCAGGAAACGTGGCCAGATGGCCAGCAAACAGCCCTGGTGCGAGCTGAGTGACCAGGCAGGACCCCAGTGAGGCGCACAAGGGGCACAGTGTGGATACTGGTTGGATGGTAGGACCTTGTTTCACCTTGGAGTGGCTGTATTTCAGCACTCCTTATAAACGAGGAATACGAGGGTGATGGGTGGTACATGTGGGTGCTGCTGTGCTCCCCACCTGCTTCAGGTGGTGGGTTGCTCTTCATGGTGGATACTCTTCAACTGCTTGGCTGAGCCAGTCACATTTTGGTGGAGGCTCTGACGGAAGTAAAGGTCTAGGCTGTGACCAGGTCATGAACTTCTAGTCCCAACCTGTTCTTTGAAAACCCCCACAGGAGCAGGGTGACACGGTATGGGAGCTTTGATGTACATGAGCTGGGAAACCGGAACACTGATCATGCGATTAACACATGAATAGCAGGTGGTTCTTCTCAGGCTAATTTGGTCAGGGAACAAAGGAGGTTGTGGGTACAAGGAGTCTCAGGCTTACCTTTTCCATCCCACGTAATTTGACTACAAGCCAACTGCTTTATTCCCCAAATAGGACAGCCTGAGTGAGCTTTTTTTGAGCTCTGCCTGCATGGTGATGACCTCCCCTTGAGTTGGGACACCTCTCAAGGGTGCTCCTTAAGGTTGAGAGCTCTTTTACCAACTGTGGATCTTCAGTAAGTGACCGAGATTGTGCATAACCTCATCTCAACAGGGCATTCAAATCCTGCATTGGTAACTTTAGATCATTATTACATCCTCTGTGCAGTAATAGATTGAACCTTGCCCTGGGGCTTTCTTAAGCTTCACTTTTGCAACGTCTTCCTTCAGTAAAGCCACTTCTGCTGCTCCCTTTGGCGGTGGCTCTTTGCGCAGTCCCCCTTGCAGCGGCCCTTGCGCCGGGGGCTGGCACGGCGCAGAGTTCCTGTCTGCCCTCTGCGGCCAGATCCAACGGTGCGTGTCGAGGAAAAAGGACAAGTCCTTATCAAATCACAAAAATTAATGTTTGCCAAGCACCCGAATGTTCCTCGACAGAGACCTCGGGGCTAAGTTGCTTAGGAGACAGTGGGAGGTGTAGCCAAGTACCTGTTGGAATGACCTGGATCTCAGGGCTGTGACTGCATGCGGAGGGAGGCACCCCCAAGACTAAATGATTGAGGAGGAGGCTTTGAAGGTGCCGGGAAGTTCAAAATACTCAGGATCTTGGTCATTCCCAGCACTTGGACACCTTGCAGTGCTCAGGTGCCATGATCCTTCCAGAGGAGGGGGGAAATGAGGTCCCGTTGAAGTCATGCTGGCAAGGAAGAGGAATTAATTTTCAAATGGGTTGTTTTATGATGTAATAATTTGAACATTTTAGATCTACGTGAGCGGAGCAGCATTTGGCACCTTTCTGGTACTTTCCTCTTCAAAGCGTTTTCCAACTACAGCTAATTAAACCTCACAACATCCCCAGGAGATTGCAGAATAAGTAAGATCTTGGTAATGGTTCAGAATTTAAATTCAGTGGTTTTAAATTTGCGATTTTTTTTTTTTAAAGCTCTTAGGATTACTTTGCCAAAATATTTTTTTTCTCAAGGAGCTGAGGTTCTAAAACTTTCTCACAATCTCAAGGGGAGCCAAGCCACAAATGAGGGAGGGAGAAGGGCAGAATAAATGTAATTAATGTTGTATATATGCAAAGAATAATCTGTTGGGGTTTTTTTTTCCCCCATTTAGTTTAACTGAAAAACTTGGCATCTTAATAAAGGGGGAGGAAAGGAACCAAAACTTTTTAGGATACAAGTAAGGAAACGGGGAAAGCTGAACTTTTCAAGAGTCAAACAAGTGGCTTATAATACTTGCCAGAAATATTTCATGCTGAGCAGGGACTTGTGAACCATGCCCCATTGGGGAACTTCATACCCTTTTGGAGTTTTTTTACTCT
The DNA here is from genome assembly GCA_024605025.1 of Megaceryle maxima. NCBI lineage: Eukaryota > Metazoa > Chordata > Aves > Coraciiformes > Cerylidae > Megaceryle > Megaceryle maxima. The sequence continues at coordinate 14,823 of JANHGN010006293.1, read as the reverse complement.
TTCCAAATTCGGCAGTGCTGGGAGGGATGGATCAGGCTCCAAAAGGCATCAAGCCTTCCTTTCTTACTATATAGAAGGCCAGAACTCTGAAACCTTGGGTAATTTCAGTGTTCCTTCATGCTGATTCCATCCCAACCAGCGAGAGCAGCTGGTTTCTTCCCTGTCATTTTATTATTTTTATTTTCTTTCCATATTTGGCCTCTAAACATCACTATTATACATACTTGGTTAAAAATGACTTCAAGAGTAATTAGGAAAAATACTAGAAATGCTAATTTGGGAGAGTGTGTCCATCCCAGACTCCTTCCAGCCCCTTTGGAGGACTTTCCCTGTGAGTCGTGCTCACTCCAGAGCTTTCCCAGTGTTTGGGTGACAGAGGCTGCGGCTGCGTTGTGCAGACCGAAGGCCAGAGATGACAGTACGTGTGGTGGCAAAGCCACCTTGGCCTGTCACTGAGCCTGTGAATGTCTGACAGAGAACTGATGTGTTGGGGTTTCACCTTGTTAACTCTTCAGAACGTGACACCAGCTCGGTGTCTGTTCAGTTCTGTATGAAACATGCCACCTACGTTAAATGTAGGGTTTTTAACTTGTTGATGGATTGATTGCTCAGGCAGAAAAAGGAAGAGTTTTGTCTTACGATGCCGGTGTTGTTCTGATGTGGGGGTGTCCTAGATCCTCATCCCCTGTTTGCACTGGTGCAAATAGTCAGAGCAAGTGTGTGGTAGAGGAGAATTAGGCCCCCTGAGGTTGTGCCTCACTGAGAGTTGGGTAAAAGGCCTTTTTACCTCCTTGAAGGGTCATTCACCGCTGACAGGAGGAGAGGCAGAAGCACAGCCCAGCCTTCTAGCTCCTGGGCTTCGTCTCTGGTAAGCAGACTGCCCACCCTGGGCACTGGAGTGACTGGGAGGAGCCATCAGTTTGCACTGAGATGCACATCAATTAATTACTGGAAGGTGCCGTCTTTCCTCCTTTCCTTGCGCAGAGCTGAGCTCAGAGTGCAGAGCTGTATTGTTTTGGGATGTTGTGATGCTTCCTATGGGAATAAAGAGGAACGTTCATCTAATATTCCTTCTAATTCCTGTTGTTCTCATGCGGAAAGTACAACAATGATGTGCAGCAGCACAAAACCCTGAAGTCGATGCTGGGCAGGACTTGTTCTCTAGTGACTGGCAAGGATGGAGGCAGTGGAGGCACGGGCTTCAGGGAACCAGTATGGAGAGGACCATTACAGACCGAGCTGGAGGTGAACTGGAGAGATATTTGTGTGGGTAGAGCAGCCCACATCCCTGTGCATGTGTGAGATGCTCCTTTCTGCTATCCCAACGTAACAGCTGAAGAGTCACAGCGGAGGACTTAAAAGAATGGGGAGGGAAGTTTCCAAAGGAGAATGATTTGGGCAAGGGCTGGACATGTTTTCACTTTTGGTACTACATAGGAAGCTGTAAGCAAAGCTCCAAAACCTGGCTGATGCTATTAGCACAGCAGCAAATGGCAAAGCTGGTTGAGTGCTATGGGGTATCGGGCTCAATGACAGGAAAAGGCTCAGGAATGTACTTTATAAATGGGCATTTTTTATTAGTAATGCTATTTTTAAATATATCTCTTGAGCCTTTGCTGTCTCCTGGGGAAGAACTTGTATGCCCTGTTCCTAGAGTGAGCTTCTACCCTGGGCCCCTCACCATGCCACAGTAACTGACCCTGGCTGCTCTGGAGTCAACTGACCCCGTGCCCCAGCCCGAGGGGTCCCCGGGGAGCAGCCTTGGGGTTCCTCAAAGGCAGGCACTGTGCCGTGCCAGCAAACTCAGCTTAATCCCAGAGCGTGCACCAAAAGCTGAGCCTTTTACTTCTGCAGCTTTAGGGTCAGGGTTGCCCTTTTCTGTAAAAGCAACCCAGGGACAGGTTCTGACCCAGTCTACAGCTGTACTCAAAAAGGGACTGGGAGCAGCCTGGAGAAGGGAGCAGCCTGGAGAAGAGACCAGCCCCTTGCCCTAAAGGGCCTTACCTGGCTGTAAACTCATTGTAATTCTTTACAGGGTTCTCTCTCCCAAGTCACTGATTTTGTTTCTTTCCCTCCCGGGGAGGTAGGAGACAGCAGTTACTACCAGTTGTGGAAAATAACACCGTTTATTTTCAGGAATGGCTTTGGCTATTCTGGAGCCACTAGCACACACAGATAGCATGCTGTTCCAGTGAAGACACTGCTGGAAAATATGAAGCCTTGTTATCTTTCTGCGTTTTTATTTAGCCAAACAAGGTTTCCATAGCTCCTGGACAGCTCTGCTGCTGGGGAAAGGCAAAAAAAAAAAAAAAGCCTTCTCATTTCTTCACCTGCCAACTCTCTGCACTAATTTTGTCTTCCTGCTTCAAAGCAGTCATCGTGCCCAGAAAATGTCAGTTCAAAGCGAAGTTTTGTCCAGTAATGAGCCAGTGAGAATTGTTTAGTGTAAGATCTTCTTGTGCAGCTATCAAAACTGTGCTGAGGTGAGAGCAGAGCTGGGCTGTCGGGGTCTGCTCTGAGCTCTCCACTCGGGTGGCTTGAAATCAAGGCTGCGTGTGTGCTACACTTCAAGGCTTGTCTGCGTGCTGATGTACCACAGGAGCAGCTTTAAGTTAACATAGATGAAAGGAGCATCCCTACATCTCCCGCGTCTTTCTCAAGCGAGAAATTCATCTACTGGCGGGGGAAAAAAAAAGACCGTGTAACTTGCACATGAGCTGGGTAAACACGACGCTTTTCTGAGCTGCTGTTTGTCGGGTTTTGGAGAAGCCTCTTCCCCTGCTGACCTCCACCCCACACTCTGCTGGCTGCAGAGAGCCCGTGCTCCAAAAATGTGTGATGTTCCCCAAACTGGGTAAGAGTGCGAAAGGGAACTGCTCCTCTGCCGCCAGCTCTCCTGCCAGCGCGCAGCCACGTGACGGGGCTCGAAGGGCCGCATCCTGACCTTGGATGCACAAAACTGTAGTAAATCAGAGTCTCAAATACATTCAAAAGCTGACTTTCTTCTGCATGGAAAATACCGTGTCTAACAGCAAGAGACAAATACCAAAGTCCTTAGCTGGTTCTTTTAAAAAAGTAAAATAAAATCTCCCACTGGCGCTGGTGAGAGTTTTGCCTGAGTAAGGACGGCGAGATTATGCATGCTAATTAAATGAACCACCCATCCCTTCAGAGTCTGCTCTCTGCTGGGAATTCCCCTCTGAGTAACTTGCTCCCAGTGAGGAAAGGAGTTGCATGAAAAATTTCCCAGATGGTGAATCTGTTAGAGAAAAATCACAATCTGTTTGTGGCTTTTTCAAACAAAAAAGAGCACGGGAGACGCTGCGGAATAAATTTGCTGTTGCAAACCATTTGCTCAGTAATGGGGAGAATTTAGATGGGCAAAGAGCTTTTTTTCAGAGGAGTCTTATCTCCCTGCCTCTCAAAATGAGCAATGATTTAAAAAATAAATTGCAGCGATGTATATTTTAAAAGCCTGATGCGGTTACTTTAATGGTGCCTGTTCATTTATTCTGACATCAGGGGTGTCTGAAGCCGCCGGGGGACGGTGGCCTTGTCCATGCAAACCTCCAAAGGAACAATTGCTGCTGTGTGCTCTGTGTGCTACACCCAGCTTTGTGTCCCCGCCTGGCACAAAGGAGCCATTTCACCCAGAGCTGCCGTGTCCTGGCCAGTCTCCTGCCAGCACCCCTGGGTGTGGGGACCCACACAGCCCTGGGACCCCATCTCAGCCAGCTGGGTGAGCACAGGGCTGGCCTCAATGCCAACTGTGATGTGGAGCTCGAGCTCAAGCTCAGCCCAGCCAGGGGAGGGGGTCTGGGAGGGGAGTGGGCCGGGCAGATGTTGGCAGAGCCCTGCAGCGGGCCCTGGGTTGGATGGTGCCACCTCGTTGCAGGCTCAGCAGAAGGGAACATGTGCCCACGTGCCCGCCAGCCCCTTTGCCATCGCTGCCAGGGTGGGAGCATGTTGAGCTGCCAGGCTGTGTCCTGCTGGTAGGGGACAGTGGCCTGGGGGGGGAAGGCCAGTGGGTGGCTGGCACTGGGGAGAACTTGGATCTATCAGAGCCCAAGACCCCCCATTGCCGTGTAGCTCTGCTGCATTACTGATCTTGCTTGGACGCATTTCACTTAATCTGAATTTCATAAAAAGCTCTGAGCCAAGAAAAAAATCTTCCAAGTTTTTCTTTTATTTATTTAATTACTTACTTATTTACACTTCAACTTCAGATCAGCACCGCTTAATAGTTTCTTGGAAATGCATTTGCTTGCAGCTCTGTGCGCTGTAGGCACCGTGACTTCCTTCTTGGCCATGTGAGCCTGCCTGCAAACTGTCTGGTGGCAAACATGGAACCTGGCGTTGTGCAATGCAGTGAGGCTGGGGGTGGGGTGTCTGGGGAGCAGCTCGCGCTGCTAGAACGCTCCGCGTCTTAAATGGAGGTTTTCGTAGCAAAACCGATGGTGAATCCTTCGAGTGCACGCGTTGGTTTAATCAGCCCACGTCCTTTTCAGAACCCAGTCCTTGTGTCGCTGCGTGAACACGCGCTGCCTCGGCTCTGCCACGCTCGGGCCAGGAGAGATTTATGTGCTTTGGGATCCGTGCAACTCGCTGAGTTTCAAGGACTGAGGGTCCAGCGCGAGCCACGACGGGGACTGGCGCACGGCTCTCCTGTACTCCAGCCTTTCCTAACGAACCGAGCTGGTAGTGCTGATTTGCCAACAAATTTCCTATTTACTGTTCACCAGAGCATCAGTTGTGACAAATAAACAGAAGAAGGCAGCATTTCACTGAGAGCATTTTATGTACTGATTAAGACACTATACAAAGAAAGCTCCTCTGGGTACGTGGGAAGGCTCGGTTGTGAAGTAGCTATTGCTGTGTTAAGGGGGCTGCTGTGAGGGCTTTGTGGCACTAGCCTGGTCAAACCCCACAGAAATACATGTATTTCTGAAATCTGGCTGCCCAAAGCCAGGAGAGCCTCTTGGCAATAGCAGAGGGGGGGTGGTTTCCACAGAGATTGTTTGTTTAAATTATGCCTGTGTTCACACACTCTGAACGCCTTCAGAGAGGGATGAACGCGGTGCTTGGTTTTGAGAAAACAGGATAATTTTTATGATCAGTAACGACATGATAGCAATGTGCTACAATAAGGGCGAGCAAATTTCACGCTTCAGGGACTGTAAGTGCTTACCAGAGAAGGCAGGAGGGGAATGCTGCTGCTTCTTTTTCTGTTCTTTGAGAATGTTGTGTGTGCATGAAAGGGCGATAGGATTTTTGGTCTCTTCCTTGAAAGCAACAAAGAACTGGAGCAAAACCCAACCTCCTGAAACCTGGTTATAGCTCTGGATAAACATCTAGTTCTGCTGGAGTCAATGGCAAACTCTCAGCGCTTTCAGCGAGGTCAGGATTTCACCTTGTGTTCCTCTCACACAAAACTGCCTGTTCTCAGGGAAATAAATAAAACATTTGAAAGCGATGCTCATAAGGTCAAGTTGCAATGTGCGTACGTACGGAAGATGTACGTTGCTTTGTGTCGGTGTGTCGTGCAAGAAATATGAGGCCAAATCCTGAAGTCCCACATTTCAGGCCACCCCTGTGGGTTTTTTCCAGGGCTGACTTCGTTGCCTTTGAGAGCCACGCACGGATGGGACCGTCAGGAGGGAGTTGGTTTTGCTCTTCCTATGTGAATGGCAAGACCAAGGTGTTGAATTCAGACATGGTGTGCAAGCTGCACCTCCCCAGGAAGGTCCAAAACCCCTCAGTGTAATACAAAGTGAGTAGGATTAACCCCTGCAGCTCAGCCTCTTTGGAGAAACCACCCCACTGCTGTGGGTCCCACAGGGCAAACACGCCCATCGCCCTCGGCTTGTGCTCCGCCTTGGTTGGCAGGGCGCAGTGAATCCACAGAGGACAGAGACAGGCAACAGCAGGGTGTGTTCACAGCCTGCCCGTGACCTTGAACATCTTTTACATCCTTCCAGCGCATGATTCGGGGGAGAGAGCGGGGACGGGGGTGGTGGCACAGGATTGAAACGTTTGTTCAGCAATTGCTACAAAAAGAAAACTTGCTTCAATCTGCAGAGATGCCAACTGAATTTTGTTTTGTTTTGGTATTTTGGAGGCAAGCCAAAAGCAGGATGTTGTGAAGTCTTCAGCAGCTACTGCCTGCTTGTTCCATACCAAGCATAACTTTGTATATATTTTTATCGGCAAACTCGGTCCCACGCATCTTGATGCGCAAACAAGAGCCCCGGCTGCAGGGCTGCTCTTCCAGGGCACCGGAGAGAGCAGAGCCCTTTTTCTTCCTTCTTTTCTGAAGTCAGAGTTGCAGGAGCTGGCTTGCAAAGGTTACCTTTTTTTTTCCCCTGCAAGCTGCTAAGAGGAATAGCGAGAGGTTGATTTGGTTGGAGAGGGTAAGAAAACCAAGTTCCGTACCCGTCGGGGTCCCTGCTCCTCAGTCTCCAGACAGGAGGTTTCAGCACGGTGGTGGCTGCGATTCTGCGAAGGTCGCAGTGGATTTAGGGTATTACTTTTTGCATTTCACGTGGGGATGAGGCACGTTTCTGCTTTGTCAGCAGAAGGGCCCATTCTCTCCCTTGCACAATAGAAAGCCGCCGGGTATAAATAGCCTTTCACGCCTGTCACCTCGGTGACTTTAATGGCAATGCCCTGATTTAAGCCCTGCTTCCAGGAGATGCTTCAGGTGTGTGCTCTCCCCATGGGACTGAACATGCATTTAAATTAAACGCCTTTTTAAGAGGCTCTGGGCAGTGCCTCACTAAGCTCGTGCTTTAGCACTTTCCGGAGCTGGGACTGGTGTGAGGGGGAGACAACTGAGCCCATTGTCACTGTTTAAAGTGCTACAACTGTTGCCTTCACAAAGGATCAGTGCTCAGAACAGGGAGACATCTTAAGAGTGTCTGACAAATATATGTACATTTGGGGACCACGAGCCTTGAATTCGTAATACGGTGAAGGGTATTGAACATGACAGAGCTCCACGGAGGATAGAGCTATGCTCTACCTACCTGCCTCGGCAGGAACCGTTCAAACAAGTCCCATGGATCTCCAAGGTGGGATGGCAGCTGCTGGTGGGGTGCAGATGGGTTCCCAGCACCCAGCAGGCATGGAGGGGATAGCTGTGCTCTTCCACCTCCCTTTTCATCTCCTGTATCTTCGTGGAGAGCTTCACAGCTCACTCTCATCAGTGTTTTCCAGTGCTTACCATATCACAGCCCCAGTATCACCAGGGATCAGTAAGTGTTGTCAATTTAATAGTGATAATTATTTATCTTGGGGCATTTAAGGGTTGGGCCGGTCTCAGTGCAGAATCCTGACCCGAGCGACAGGAGATCTGTGTCATGACAAACTGGGCAGAAGGACCCTGGTGGGATGGCCCAGTCCCACCTCTTCCCTCGCCCCATTTGCCCTGCCTGCATCCTGGTTGCCCCTTTGTTCCTAAGAAAAGCATCCAAGGTGGCTGTGGATGCCTTTTCAAATGCTCATCGTCACATTATCCATCAGATACATATTTACAATCATTCATTAAATTAGGATGTACGTTTCATTCTTCTTTCTTAGAATATTAATGCCTACTCCTGGCTGAAATGCCATATGAATATTCATTAAAAAATCAATCAATTCCTGTGCCAGGAATGATGTCATTTGAGCAATAACTGAAGCAGTAATCGAGCATGGTATGAAAAAACAATGAATGCCATCAGATCTAATGTTTATTGAACTCGTGTGGGTAAATCACAGTAGGTTTTTTCCCATGTTTTAATGTGCATTAACTGGTGCTCCAGTTCCTCCTTCTGCTTGGCACCAGTGAGCCCAGTCCAGCCATGAGCGGGGAGCTCCTCGGAGCAGGTACGAGACATCCTGCAAGGATGGATGAGTCTGGGGGCCGGGCGGGATGTCACATCGCTGCAGAGCTCCTAATGAAGAGTGGATTAGAAATTTGTTCTATAACAATGGGAAACAAAAGCTCTCAAAACTGTTGTGGGAAACATGGAGAATTAATAGGCTGAAGTCTTCTTTCCAATAGATCTTCAGCTGGCAAAGCTCTTTCTCATCGCTTAAGCATTGTCCTGAGGGAGGTGAGGTGGTGGCTTTTCTTGGATTGTCCTCTCTGTTTTGAATGGTGCAGCTACCAGGGCAGATGCAGAATAATGAGTAACAATAGGCTTTGGGGGCCATTATTACTCTAAATTTTCTCAAATTGAGACTTTCTCAATAATAGGAAAGGAGCTGTGCCAATCTAGGGGCTCTGTCTGTGGCTTCCATGATAAGATCACGCTCTGGTTGTGTGGGAAATTATTAAAAGTTTTGGCTTGACTTGAGCAGCAAGAGGTGCTTTGGAGATCTTTTGTCTATAATGCACCAACCTTATAAGAGGGGTAATCTTCAGGATCTGCTTTTTGCCATGCTGCTGTAGTAAAATCCTCCACCAGGTCTGCAGAATAAATGACATGGAGCATTTGTCCTGGGGAGAAGTTGGTCTGATTGTAACTAAACGTATTTTCTAAGATAACTTTAATAGGCGAGATCGTCGCCCAGAGAAATTTACATTTTTCCCTTGTCGCAGAGGGAGGCAACAAACAAAAAATTCTTTTTCTTCTACTTTTTTACTCTCCTGATTTCTGCCAAAAGAGATACTAAAATAGCCTGTGCTTGAAAAGTGAGCACAACCTTGCTTGGCACTGTCAGCCAGCCATCAGTTCTGTTCTGCCAGGAGCAGCACGAGCTCCTGGCCACATCTGCAGTGCTTCAGGGGCTGCTCAGTTGGCCTCCTCACTGGAGCTGAGCCCCAGCAGGAACTGGAGCAGTAAGAAGCTCCTACAGAGTAAAAAGGAGAATTAAAATGTGGTTTCTGATGGGACACAGGGGTGCTGGCACCGTTCTTGCTGGGTGATGGGGTACCACTTTTGCAAACAACAGAAAATCTAGACACGATTCTCTCCTCAGAATCTCTTCTGTGTTGGACTGGATGGTCCTGGTTTGAAGGTGCAGAGGTCAGGTATGGTGTGGCTGCCCAGGAGGGACACCAGCTTGGCAACCATGGTGTGGCAGTGAGCTTGGGGAACAGCCACCAGCTGAGCCCAGCAGGCAGATACCCGTCTTCTCTTGTTTTTCTGAGTATCTGGGGCAGTGGGGAGGTGTGGGGTGGTTGTGCCAAATTTTATTGTTATTTACACCCAGCCAGCCCCTGCAGAGCATCCTCCACCTGCATCATTATGCAGGTGTGAAAAGGACCCTACGATGCAGGGCATCTTTTCCTGCCCCCTGTGTCTCGCCGCTGAAAGGCCCACGTTTGATCCTGTAATTTCCTGTGGACTTCCCAATTCCCATCCTCTCCTCCGCTGGGAGAGGCTGGGCTGAGCAGGCAGAGGAGGTGGGATTGGAGCTGGCAGTCAGGCGCTGTTTTCTCAGGACGTTCTCACCGTGTGTTGGAGCTAAATATTTAGGAAATTTCACAGTCATAAGACATTAAAATTCTTACCATGAATTAAGTTATCGCTTAGTCATTCAGAAGATCACCTCGATCGCTCAGAATAAAAATCCAGACTCTCTCACGTCCAGCAGCAATATTTCAGGAACTATCTGGGCCAAGCCCAGAGCTGCGGGGAGGCAGGGCTGCTCCATCCCCTCTGCCAGCCCATCGTCACTGGCCAGCTCTGGAGAAGACAGAAGCCCCAGGCTGCTGGTTTAGCTGCCCACGTGCTAACATGAACAGATAAAATCTGCACTGGGTGCAGGATTAGTATTAGCCCATTTCCAGCGGTGAAAGAGCCACTTCTCAGCAGCACATGCTGGTGACACCGGATCCAGGGCTCCAAGCAGAGGAGGAGCAGGGAGCCAAGGTTACCCATTTCCACCTCCAGCACTGCAGCATCAGCTCATGAATCACGGCTCTGGCAGCAGTGACTCGCTGTATCAGTCACAGCACAGACACTTCAACCCAAAATGTTCTACAGCAAGGAAGGGGAAACACGGCCCAATTATGCCAGTCTCATTGACATGCTTAACTCAGAAAAAATTAAATGCCTGACTTCGTGTCAGGCAGTTTCACACTCTCATTGAGGGCATCACTGTCTCCTGCAGAGCAGGCGTGTGGCCACCCGGTGCCCTTTCCACCTGGGCAGAGTTATAAGCCCTTCCAAGGATGACCTGAGCTGCTTGATTTAAAGCATGTGGCTTGTGTTTCTGCACTTCTGAGTCATAAAATGGTGAGGGATGGAAGGGAATCCGTAGGGAGAGGCTGAACACCATCTCTTTACTCAGTGGTCAACTGAATGGTCAACTTCAAATGAATTAAAATTATTATAGAATGATAGAATCATAGAATCATCAGGGTTGGAAGGGACCTTAAAGATCATCCTGTTCCAACACCTCTGTCATGGGCAGGGACTTCTCCCACTAGGTCAGGTTGCTTAGAACCTCATCCAGCCTGGCCTTAAAAACTTCCAGGGATGGGGCTTCCACCACCTCTCTGGGCAACCTGCTCCAGTGTCTCACCCCCCTCATGGTGAAGAACTTCCTAATGTCTAATCTGAATTGACCCATCTCTAGTTTTAGTCCATTCCCTCTAGTCCCACCACTACCCAATGTGCTAAAAAATCCCTCACCAAGAAAGTCCCTATCCAAGAAAGACTTGGAAAAAGTGATGGTTGTATCAAAACAAAGGAGACATGATATGTAACAAGCCTGGGATCAGCCTGCTGGGAGTTCTGGTTGGAGAGTCATCGCAGGGGGTTGCGTGATGTCCCCAAAACCTCCAGGCTGGCTGCAGACACCCCTCTACTTTAGCAGGGGTGCACAGGGCCCAGCTTCACCCTCTCTGCTAAACCAGGAAGGGGAGTTTCAATCTCTTGAGAACAAACAGGTGACCTCAAATGCAAAGCCCTGCAGCAGGAGCTGATCCAAATGAGGGTGGTTGCTTGGTACAGTAGTTCCTGGGCTAACAAGATTTGTACTCCCATGGCCAAGAGAAAGGTGCTGGATGCATCTAGGAGCAGAAATCATGGTCAGACCTTACAGGCCAGAGAACGACCTGTAAAGGCCTGTGAACTGCACCAGCTTCAGTTAAATACAATTTCTGAGCAGTAAAAGCAATTAAATATTGAGCTCATTTACAAGAAGAGGTTCTGTCCACCAACATGTTGAGTCTTTAAGATGAGAGTGGATATTTTTCAGAAAATTTTCTTTTAATGCTGTGCCTGGGAAAACAGCCTGCAGCCTGTGTCTGGGGGGGTCAGGAGCCTTCCAGCATCAGAGGCCAGCAACTTCAGCTGAGCCAGGGCATTTAGTCCCTGCACGTGAATTAACAGCCAGAGGGAAAATGCCTCCCGGGACTGGGTTTTCTCTTCTCCTCTTTGCACAGTCACCATACTGTTATGTAATAAATAACTATTAAAACAGGCCAACCACACATTATTCCTGCTGTTGTCCTGCTCTCACCTCGTGGGAGGCCCAGCTGGAAACAAGCGGTGCCTTGAGCTTCTGGAGCAATTCTCACGACGGGATCCGAAGGATTTCTCTGTTTACAAACAAGAAAAGCCTTTTTACACACAACCTTGTACCAGTTTGGTTAGGACCATGCAGCCGCCATGGAGGTGCTTTCATTTCTGTTTCTTTTCATTTAATCCTAATCATTTTCATGTTAACTAAACAAGCCTGGCTGTAGTCAAAATAAGCATCGTTTGCACCAGGTCACCTTTGGCAATGCCTGAGCCTTGCATAGCTGTTTAATGTAAAGAACTCAGAACTTTCTTTACTTTGTCCATAAAAAAATAACTCTTAACATATGGTTGCACCACATGGGTTCACTCTGAGCAGTGTCTTATCCCATGAGTGACTTCATCATGTCACAGGTGATTCCAGAGTGGGAAAGCCCTGCCTGGAAGAGTGAGGTGGCAGAGCCTGCAAGGGGTGTTTCCCATTTTCTGGTTGGTGTGAAGTGAGCTGGAGCAGACAGAGGATTGGGATATCCAAGGCTGTCACACCACATTCTAGGCTGGAAGGGAGAAGACCTGGGGGAGATAAAATAATGGAGCTGAACAGCCACCAAAGACAACAAACCAAGGGATTTCTTGGGTAAGAAATTGTCTCCCTGGGTCCTGCAGCTTTGGCCGACCAAAGATTTTGGGCGCTTGTCCTAAAATGTGGTGTTAGTGCCCGTCCCTGCTCAAGTGTGATGGGTCCCATCACCCCGTGACGGCTGCTTGCGCCTGGCAATCACAGTCACTAATGTTCCAAGGGCACTGCAATGGCAGTTATCTCCCAGGGTCGTGGTCTGGTTCAGAGAGCTCAGACACCGTCAGAATGCCAGCTCTGAGCCCTGGGCCTCCCAGGAGATCTCTGCAGGGCTGACATGAAAACATTGCTGGGCTGGAATGAGACCCCCTGTGACCCAGGAGAGATTTACTGCAGCAGGGTTAAAGCTTTCCCAGTGAAATACACGCCAGCAAGGCTCCCTAATGGGAGCAGAGTGTAATTCCGTAGTGGGAAGTGAAATGAAGACACCACAAAGCAGTTGAGGAGCAAAGGAGCAAGAGACTAACGAGGCAGAGCCAGGACATAAATTCCTGGGATGGTCACAGGTTGTGATTTAACCTCTTTATCTCCATTTTCCAAAGGGAAAGACAGACATTGTACCTATCTGCAGACCCGTTCTGAGCTGCCTGGCTGAGAAGTGTGTGCCTAGAGAGTAACTGCTCTGTAAGACCTTTGTATCCTCCCACACCGCTCGTCTCTACCGCACCAATTGCAACAAATGCCCCAAGGAACCAACTCTTTCCTCACTTTTGGTGTTTTAGTTTTGCACAAGAACATGAAAGTTTGCCTCTATTCTTGCAGGCTGGAGCACAACGAGCAAAACTCATCATCTGGCGAAGTTCACTTGGCTGGTGTGGTGGGGAGAGGAAAAGGCAAATCCCTCTGCCATAAATAAAGAAAATACATAAACAAGGGTTTCTGATACATTTTGGCTTTGTCATTTGCTGCTGTTCATGATGGTACGTTAATCCTGATGAACTTTAGACTGCTGCTGTGTCCTCTGCTCTCCTATGAATACCAATTATGCTGAAGTGTTTGCTAAATGTGCCATCAAAGTAAAGGTTTCTAGGAGCAGGTAATTTTCTCTCCCTCCCAGACTGGCTGGTGGTTCACAGCACGACACAGATACTGGTTGCATGAGTTGGACTGGGCAGATAAATCTGCTTCTACCCCACAAAGAAAACTTCTCTCCCAGTTGCAAAAATTCACCCTAATGACAACTGATCTGCTTTGCAAAGTCCTCTGAAGGATGGCTTCAGAAAAAAAAGGAGTCTCTCAGGAAGACTTCTTAATTTTTGCATTTCCTCCAGCATCTTCTCCCAGCCCAGAGCTGCTCTGCTGGGTGCTCGTGGTGGTTCCCACAGCCACAGCGCTGGGGAGCAGCCAGGCCTCGGCCACATCACTGGCCATCCACACAGCAGCAGGTCTGGGGGGTAGGAAGATGAGAAAGATTTTGCAGGTCTTGTTCATTACTGAGTTTGCTGGAAATTCATTTCCTCTACTCACTGGCCTCATCAGAGCTCAGTGCAGTGGTGCTTTGCCATGGGTTCCCCACGGGGCCGGTACCCAGCTGGGCCAACTCCCTCACGCAGGCGTTCAGAAACAGAGCTGGGAAGTGAGATGCAAAGTGTATTTCAACCATCTTAAGTGTCCTTAGAGCCTGGGATTTGGAGAAGGCAGTGAATCTCTAAAGCTCTGCAGTGAACAGCTGATGTTGAACTGCAGAGCTGTGTCCTGGGAGGGTTAAAGGGACGTGGGATGCTGCAGGATCAGTTCTTCTGCTTCACTAAACTACTGCTCAGATGGAAAATAAAAAATAATAATAATAAAAAAAGTTTGCTTTTCTTCTGCAAGAATGTAAATGTTGGGTGTTTTATCAAGTGATTTCTGCAGCCCTCAAGCCATTCTTCAATTTGAAATGCTAGATTAAAAAAAAAAAAAGCAGGGAAGAGAGAGAAAGAAAGAAAATATTTTTGTCAGCCCACGAACACTTTGCAGACATTATGGAAAATGTTGCCTATTTTGTTTCCTCTCGTCGCTGAACTGATCTTTTGCATTAAAATCAGCATAGTAGTAAATAAACATGTTTTCTCTCGCCCTGGGGCCATTCTGAGACATCAAATGGTACTTAAGAAATGTTTCTTTCTCCATCAGAGAACATTTTTTAAATGTCCATGGCTGAAGGGAGGGAAGATGCTCTCATGGCTGAAGCATTAGCAGACTTTCTGCTCCCGGAGGTGGGGGAGGCCCTGGGCAAGTCACTGAGATTGGATCTTCTATCCCACTTGGGGAAGGAGTTTTCCAACTATGCAGCATCTTGCAGCTCCCCACAGATGTGGCTGGATTTCCCATGGAGCTTGGAGAGGTGCAGGGGGGTCCAAAATCCCCACCAGCAACTCCCCTCCCTTGGCTCAGCTGGAAAACGTGGCCAGGAAACGAAGCTCCTCAGGGCAATACAAATTAATCAAGTTGTGTCCCCACGTCCTCTGAAACACAGGGATGCTCTGATGTGGGCTGTCATCCCTCCAGGAGGGACAAGGGGATGGCTTGGATGCCCCCCCCCGGACTGTTTGCCCCTGGAGCACTGCAGCCCCAAAAGGTTGGATGTGGTGGTCCAGCTGGGCACCCCCAGGGCATCTCCTGCAGCAGGGGAGCTCTTGCAGGAGGTATTTAATGTATTTCATAGCAGGTTGGGTTGGAATGAACCTTTCAAGCTCATCAGGTCCAACCCCCTTGCACTGAGCAGGGACATCTGCAACCAGAGCAGGG
>JANHGN010006292.1:0-33122 GCA_024605025.1 Megaceryle maxima | reverse complement strand
GCATTTGTCAGCATTTCCATTATAAACACTCCAAAGTAGAAGGCTTATAACAGCCATAATAATTCCCTTCAGGATGGAACTTGATAGGTGAAGTCTTAGTCCAACAACACTTTTTAAAAATTATTATTATTATTATTATTAATTTAAAAAACTTTAATATAAATTAGTTTCTAAAGTCATTGGGGTACGAAGCAAAAGTGAGGGAAAAGAGTTTTTTATTTATTTTTGTTCTCCCTCAGATCTCCTTCATGGTGTTTCTCAAAGAGATTTTCTATGTAGCCTTTTGGGTCCTTTCAATGAACTTGGACTGTTTGGTTTGTTTTGTTGTGTTTTTTGTTTTGTTTTTGTTTTAATTAAAAAATAGTCTAAATACTAAGGCTTAAAATGTGACTGCTGTGCATGCCAAGTCCCCATTTTCATAAGAATTTGTTATTTTTGCTAGGCCTGAATACTACCAATCTGCAAAAATTATTGCCAAGCTCTTCCTATTATTTATACAACAAAACAATTACAAGGATGGATAGGTATGCTGCTTATAATCTCTTTGTAGTACAGTGAAAATTACTGTGTTTTCTAAAAAGCTGCTAAATATAATCAGTTCAGATTGTTTTCTGCCAAACTGTACTCCAAAAAGCATGTTTGCTTCAGGTGTTGAAATCACATTCATTACAGTGATATACTCAGAATAAAGGAATTGACTGAATAAAAATATTCAAGTGTAATTACCTTAAAAAAAATGTAGCTTTTTAAGAGCTGCAGCTGAGATATTATTTTAAAATTTGCCTTTATGTCATCCAGATTTTACTTTTTCCCTTCTCTATCCTAATTGCAGGGGCAACTTTTGGTCTAAATGGCACTGAATTTTAAGCCCCTGAAATTTTTGACAGCTGCCACTCTGCTGATCACCAGCCACAGTCTAGTTCCATGGGCCTTACACACCTGAAATTCCTATTCCTTCAAAGAAGTAAAAGTAGTAGCAATCCTGTAATCTTTATTTTTGTATTGTCAATTGTCACATCAATATGTACTTGTAAGGACTGTAACCTATTCAAATTGCTGTATGCATTATATTATCTTAGTGTGGCTTACACTGCTCTCAAAGGTTTCTGTGCCATAACTGTTGACTCAGACCATCTTCTCCTACACTGAGGGATTTTGCATGGTTCCCACATAGAGTTGTTGCAGTGCAGAAGGACAGGCTGCACTATTGTAACCTGGAGCCCACTTTAACTCTGAGAGTTGAAGAAAGATAGTAATTGTCCATGTTACTTCCAGTTCCACCTTGTCTTGCTCTAAGCCCTACATGGGTTCAGAAGAAGATACTGTGTTTTATGATGATCTACACAGCAAAGAGGAAATCTGTGCAAGGAGGGTCTTCATGGTAAATAAATTAACTGAAAGTTCATTCAATTGTTGATACATTTTTTTCCCTATCATTGTTTATTTATAACTTTGTTATATATATATATATAACATATATATATATATATAACTTTGTTAATGAATTCTGAACTTTGAAACTTGCAGTTATCAGAGAAAAGTGTGCTGATTAGTACAAAGGATACAGGAATAAATATACCACAGTAAATACTAAAATGGCTTGAACATCTGAAGTTCAGGTAGGATAGCTGATGTCTCTGATCTGGATAAAAGTTAGCTTTACAAAGACTTTCAAAACAACCACTGATTTAGGATCACTCACTTTTTGTGTGACCAAGATGGTATCTCATAAAGATCCTGACTTTTTGGAAGTCACTGCTGAAAAAAAGGGCATTAAAAAGCTTTGTCTTGAAACCATAGCCATTATTTTGGTCTTTGATGGTGAGATGAAGGTGTGCAGCTCCACTAGCCCTCTTCTCTTCAGCTATAGGTAGTGATTACCTTGAACTTACTGCTCATATCCAGTATTGCTGGAAAACTATCTTGCATTTTATAGAGCTCTGGGATTCCTACTCAGGCTCTTTGATGTTTGGCAGGACTGTTTCTAAATCTGGGTGTAAATCTGGATGCAAAGGAGACACTGAGCCTTGGTCCCAGATCCCTGCAGCAGGAAGGGACAGTGCTGTCTCCACAAGGCGTTTCTTGGTAAAATACCAGTTTCAAAAAGCACCAGCCCTAATAAATACACAGAGAGATTAGAAATATAAAGAAAAAAAAAAATCAATACACAGACAAAACATAAACTTTTGCCAGTCTAAGGGAAGATCCAACAAAGCCTTGACACCCACCTCCAGCCCTATGCTGGCGGCTCTTTAAATTTGCCTTTTACCCCTCCACTGCTCTGCTCCTCTCTCCCTGAGTGAACAGATGGCCCTTACAATACAAAGAATATCTCCTTTAAAACACATTTGTTTGAAATATGAACACAAAACCCAGTAGAGCTAGATCCAGCCACAGCACATCAGATTTCATGTTGCAACAGTGTGCTACATTTTCTATTAAAGTTGGCGCCAGTGATCTTATTCTGCCATTCAGTCCACTCTGTGTGGTTGTATATTTTCTTAATGAGGATCTGAAATCAGCCCCCTTCACTTCACTGACAGTCTGCCAGGATTATGCCATCTTTCCAAATGGAGAGATCATATGATCCATCTGTTGTCTGCAGCCATGCAGGGGAAACATTTTCCAAAGAGAAATGTGGGTTGGCCCCAAAAGTATGTAATTATCCAAATGCTGAAGTGTTTCAGATGTTTCAAGGTGCTCTTGGACCTGATTTTGGCCATTTAAGCTCCTATGAAGTCTCTTAGAATAATGTACATAACTAAACTGTTGACTTGGCAGGAAATTTTCAGAGTACAGGAATACTTAAAAAAGTTATTCTTAAATAACTTTGAGCTGAATCAGAGATTTAGGACTCAGCAATATCATCTAGGGCATTTGGGAGTGCTTACACTTTTAAGTAGTCTACATTTTTGTTGTTATTATCACATATAAAACAAGAAGTAAAAAGCATTAAGTGAATATGCAGAAAGATGTTTTAATTTATTTTTTAATCATATTTTAAAGATATGCCAGAATATTGCAGCAACTGCAGCATCCTTGATTCATAACACTGCAAACTATCATAGGAAGAGAAGTTCTAGGATGATGAGTAATCAACATGGATGAAAAAAAAGGAAAAGAAGAAAAATAAAAATAAACATGAAAAAGAAAAAAAAAAAGAAGAAAAAAGAGAAAGAAAAAAGGAAGGGTGAGAGGGGGGGGGGGGGGGGGCGCGGCACTGCTCCTTTGCAGCATCAAGCCAGCATAAGCAGTGACAGCACCCACATGAAATATCTTACCATTAATGGCTCCAATAGAAAGCTTTCTGGATGATGTATGGAAGCCCTGCAATCAGAAATATTATAAGCTTTACTCAGCCCCATTCCAAATTGATGGGTCTCTGATGAGAGGGGAGTTGCCCTCACTTGTACCATCAAATTTAGAAATCCATTTAAGTCCTTTTGATGTTATTTGAATGATCACTTCTGAAAGGTTATAAAAAAGTGCAGCTAAGCCACATTTGTGGTTTTGTTGTTTTTCTTTTTCTGCGGTGTTTGGTAAGTGTAAACACTTAAATCACCAGCCAAGTGCATAGCATTCATATTCACCATACCTTTTAAAAGCATACTTAGCATACCACTGAGAACGATTACTCTGCTGACAGAACTCAAGCGTCTGGATTAATTTAAAGGAGTGCATTTCACAATCCATCATTCCAGAATAGGAGAACAAGGAACTGCTCAGTTAAATTAAATGGTGAGTTACTCTGGAACGAATTAAAGGAAATTCATCTCTGCACTGTGTCTAGTCCAGACGTGTAATTCAGGGCTGGTGCTATTAAATGCCAAGCAGTCTAGCTGGATTTCATAAAGACCAAATCATTTTACAACTAATATTTATTTATTTGCACTCGCACAACACGTGAAGTAGCAGGATTTGTCACCTCTAGCATGAGCTGGCAGTTTCAGGACAGAACTCTACAAGGACTTTTTGAAGGAGAACAGGTATGGGAAACCAGCCTGAGAATGGTGGGCCAGAAGCAAAACCCTCCCGAGCCAAATAGAAAGCAAATACAGAGGCTGCTTGCTGCTCCCGCTGCGGGGTGTTTGAAAGCAGAAGGTTATCCTGACAACATTGCAGGCACCTCATTAGCATGTGTCATTTGCATTCATTTCCCTAACTAGGTCTTACTTAGGCAGTGAGCGGCAGAGGCGTAACAGTACAGCTGACCACACAGAAAGGTAAACTGGCTCTCCCCTCTCAAAGACCTTGAAACTTTGGGGAGAAAAATGCTTTGCAATAGAAATGAGCATAGCACAAGCACCAGGGAGTGGTAGGAAGGGATGAGTGGCTTCCAGGCAGCTCTGCTGTGCTTGCAGACCAGTGGTTCTGGCCTGCTACCTAAGAGTGCCCTAGAGCTCCGCCTCCCAGATCTACAACCCCCCTTGGCACCCATGTGCCCTCTGGGGCTGTGGGCTCCCACTGGGGGCTGGGGCCCCAAGGGAGGAGTCCTCCTCTTTGCCCATCTCATTTGCTCTCCTGCTTCCTCCTCTGTCTCACCAGTCAAGGCAACAGGGAGAGTGAGGAAGAAGACTAACTTGCTTACATGCATGTAGATCCTGGTGCAGAGGAAGTGTCTCTAACCCCCTTCCCTTCCATGTCAGCCTGCAGGCAGAGTGGCCGTGGCCTGTGGAGGAGCCTGGAGAACATGCACTGCTACCCATTAGTGACCTTAAAAGTTTAACAGAGAGCAAGACTCCAGCCAGCTTGGAGCACTAGAGAAATCGTCAGAGCATAAGGCTTCCTTTTTCCAGGTGGTGCAGGCATTGGAAGGCCAGTGAAGCTGCCCTTTGGACTGTCAAACAGACAAGTTTGAAGAGATGAAGGGATCTGCTCAAAGGAAACCTGCAAGAGAGTCAGCAGCACTGCTCTGGCTTCTCTCCCTGTAGATTGAGGTTACACAACTTTTCTTCATAGAAATGTGTGCCTACAGGCTGTGCTTTTGAGAAGCTGTGTCTCCAGGCCGAGAAGTCAGGCTGTGAGTCAGCCCTCCTACAACCTTGCAAGCATGAAATAACAGCCATGAGTTATTACCTGAAGCCTGTCCAGGTGCTATGGTTAGCAAACGTGCCAAGCAGATCTCCTCTTTGGTAGCAGTAGCTTATTTCTCTAGCTGCTTCCAGCCTGGTGCATTTAGACCTAGCTCATAAATCTCCATACACTAATCAGCTTGAGAGCTAATGCTCATGCAAACTCTGACTTCCAAGGTGCTGTGTTTCACCATGGCAAAAGACGCATCTCGGTTGCCCAGGTCCTGTCTGCATACCAAAGTGCAGGGGGGCAGGTGTTGCTCTCAAGAGCTGTGCTGAGTGGGAGAAGGCAGAGCGAGAGAGGAGATGGAGCTGCTGCTGCACAGGGTCACAGAGATGGACAATGCTGACCACGAACCCTCCTTACAAACCTCCCCCTTCAGGGCCAGCTTGCTGCCTCAGGATGTCTTCTCTGAAATCCACATTCATGTCATTTCCATCACCTTAGTGGGGTTAGTCCTTCTCTGTTGGAAATTGGAGCTTCTGGGGAAACACCAACCATTTGTTTTTATGCATTTGGCAAAACACCTTTTCCTCTTATTGTCCTGGCCAAAATCAGCCCAATTTTTCAGGTTGATTGGGCATTTGGCAGTAATGTACCTAAATGGCTTTCCACTGCTGTATGATGGCTGAGCATTGGCACAGGAAGATTGATAGCAGGGAGCCCCAGGTAAGGATGCTCCATTTTCCTGCAGACTGATTAGTACTGTCTATTCCAGTGATTTAAGTGTTTTTTCAAAGAACACATTTGAAGAGCTGAAATGGATACGTATTGTCAGCTTCTGGCAGTTTAAGTGCAAACAGCTGCCCTGAAAGCTCTGTGCAGTACCACAAAGAGATGAGCCTCTATGAAAGCTAGTCAATCAAAGAAGATAAATCTTTGTGTCAGCTCCAATTATTAAGATATTCCAGTTAACTCAGAGAATCATAGACATTAGACTGGCTTTAAATGCCCACATGGTTGGGACTATACCATTGCTCTTGGGAGGCAATTTCACCGTCTGACAGATCAAGAGGCTTTTCTCAGCTAGTTAATTCCAATTAAGTTTTTCCTCTCAATTTCATCCTACTATCCATTATCCTCAGTCAGCTACCCTTAGCAATTCCTCTTCTGCCATGCTGCTCGTGCTAAGAGTCCTGGAAATGGTGACATTATTACAAGTACCTGGTGATATCACCCATGAGACCTCCTAGCACTACAGCCTCAAAGCAAAGATTGTTTCTGTCTCAAGGGCTTCTTCCAGCTCTTAAGATCTTTAACTAAAGCTATACACTTTAATTTGGGTATACCATACCAGTAACCTCCCCTCCTTGCACTTTGCCTCTTTTGTCTCCGATAAGCTTTGTTTCTTCTGGATACCCTGACTTTGGAAACACAATGTAAAGATGAATTTAGATGCTGTAACACTGGAAAGGAGCTGCTGTGGAATTATCTCCTGGTATTTTTCTACACAGCTATGAACACGGGTGTCCTGGACGATGTTAAAATGTTGCAAGTGTAGATAAAATAATACTAAAGATTTAGTTTTTGTTGTTGTTGTTGCTGTTTTCTGTTTCATGAACTTTGGTATAAAGGAAAAATTGCAGGGGATTCCATTAATTAATTAATTAATTCTTCTCCTTGCTCCTCCAAAAATTAATGGGAATGGCTACACACTGCAAAGCAGATGGGAGTTATCAGTGTCTTATCTATGATCTTCAAATAAGCTGGTCACACTGCTGGCCCAGCTTCCTTCTCCCCAAGCACACTGCCACCTTGCTCACGTGCTCCAGGAAGACAAATGGAATAAAATTATCTGTAAACATGTTCCTCACACTTAGGAAGGTCAAGGGTTTTGCAAGTTTATTTCAAGAAGCAAGAGGAATTCAGCCCTTTTGTCAACACAGCAGTGAGCATCTCTGGTGGCACACTGCACTGGGGAAGCAGATCCTCTTACCAGAGGATGGGTGGAGAAAGCCCATGGAAACTGGGCTTGAGGACTATAAGGCTATGAACATCCCTTGGGCTGGGGTGATGACCAGTGGGGGACTCAAGCATCTCAGCTTCCTGGCTGGAGGGTCATGCTCTTTGTCTGCTCAGTAGAACACAGGGTTGTGTCAACCAGCCTGGCATGTAGAAATAACTAGTTTTCACCCTGGCTCTCAGAAGTCGAGAATAGGAGCCACTGCTGTCATGGCAGCCTTCAGCCCATGGCTGGTGGATGCTGGGGCATGCATTGCATGCTCCCTGATGCCCTTGCTACTACTCAGAGTTCAGCTAAGCAGCAGCACAGTCTAAAAGGATCTCTACAGTGAGCACCAGCTGTAGGAAATGTCTCCATGTGAGAACCAGTGTTAGAGCAGGCCACGGCTCGTGAAGATCACCCTATGTTCATCTGTGTACAGCCTCCCTCTAACTCACTGAGCAGTCACTCTGTAACAGGGATTTTTCTAGGCACGAGGTGAAGCCAGCATATGGGAATCAGTGGACTGCATTGCAGGGCTGGTCACTTTATAGTTTTCTATGTGGAATTTTTATTACTTTGCTCACTTCCAAAAGAGATTGAAGAGATGACTTTTTAAAAGCAGAACCAGAGTTGCTCATACTCTAGAAAATGGTCAAAAGAGAGTGTGTTGGATTAGAAAAGTATCTGAAATCAGGTATTTCCTCTGACTGCACCTAGGGGAAAGCCTGGTGGGCTGCCAGAAGAGCATCCCCCAAGGCCAGTTTCATATATGGTTAGTAATTGACCCTGGCGCGTCAGGCAGCTCTCTGGGTGGCTGGGAGAAGGCAGCTTGGCCTCCTCAGCCTGGCCACGCTTCGACCCAGCACACAGACCTCAGAGCAGCCCCCAACTGCTCAGAAGCTCATTCCTGCTGCCAGTCTTCTGAACCAGCCAGTCCTCTTTCAAGTGCATTTTTAGCATCTTCACTTGCCATCAATAAAATTTGAAATTGGCCACTGTATGCTCTTACCTCATCTCCAGCACGCTTCCACCACAGCTTGAATATTCACTAGTCTTCCTTGAATCATGAGGGCATGGGCTTGGAGCAAGGAGCTAATATGAGAAGTTAAGTATTCTACTCATTATCTGCAAAAACAGCATCTACTTTAGTCCTTCAGAATATATAATCAGTTCAGCAGCAGAAGCTGATTATGAAACCTGTAGGTATTTTCTCTGGCAGAATAGAGAGACACATTACTAAGAAAAAGAAACCTGGAAGAATTTAAAGATTACCAATTTATTATCAAATAGCTGCTCTTGGCTAGAACCTCCATGGTGAGTACAGCAGAATGTACCAGACCAAATTCAGCCTGTGTTGCACCAGATGAAGTCCAGAGGAACAGCTCGGAGGTTGTCTGAAGTCAAATTCACATAACTGGGCAGAAGTCCTGCACAGATTTACACCCATGATTAATTTTATACCACATGTCTTGCTGAGATCCCAGGGATAAAGCGTGTGCATGGTCAAGTCAAGGTTTCAGTTCCAACCTAGATTTACCCCAGTGTAAATGAAAGTGCTACTGGCCCAGTATTTATGTTATTCAGGCCAAGGAAAGAATGTAGTGGCAGCTGTGAACAGCTGAAAATCAAAACTCTGATGGGAAGACCTTTGCACAGAGGTTTGGTTTGCTGGTTCAGCTGACTCTCTGCAACCTCTTTTTTTTTTTTTTAATTTTTTAAAATCCTTTTAGAGATGCTTGACCTTAAATGCAAAAGGATAACATGGGTCAGGAGGGGTGTTTATTATGTATGAGCTATTTTTCTTTCATGTTAGCAAAATCCTTTTGTAAAAGTTGGCAGAAGTCCTTGTTACAGCTAAATTTCAGACCCATGGGTGATCTGGAATGTAACATTATTTATGTCTCAGTATAAAAAAAGCAATGAAAAGGAAGCAAATTCAAAGAAAATAATCAGACCGGCTAAGGTCTGATAGCTTTACTTTTTTAAACCTTTCAAGTCTATTGCTGCCCTTGTCCTCACTAATGTCATGCAACTATTTCAGTGGTTTGAGGGCTTCCTACATAGGTGGAGTGTTTGTAGAAATTACACGTCACACTCCTTTCTACGTCATTTCGCAGGCAAGGAGCGTGAAGCGCTTTACAGGGTCAAAGAACTAAGTCTGCCAGAAGAGCTCCTCTTTACAGGTGTGCCAACAGTACCTGCTCACACCACTAATGCATTAGCAGCACTGCAGAGATTTTGCAGTTTAAATCCTTTGCAACACAGGTACAGAGAGGAATACTGAGTGGGGAAGAACTCCTGCTGCTGCCATCGCTGAGGTCGCACTGCAGCCTTCTGTGCCCCAGCCCATGGACGGGCCAAACACAACCATCCTCGGGGTGGGATGACAAGCAGCCCAACTGCAATTCTCACTCACTCTACGTGGGACATGGTTTTTCAGGGCCTCAGGGAGCTATTTGTACTGTAAGAGTAACTGCTGAGTATGAGCAAGAGCTACAGTTTAGCCCTTGGCTGCCGATGTTGCCCAGATTTGCACCATCACAGAGAAGAATGCTTCTGAAGGGTGGGGTTGCAAAGAACATTTTTAGGAAAGGGTTATTTGTGTTTGTTTGGTCCCAGAATGGTCCCAAGGTCAAACACATACTGGCTGCTTTTCCAAGCCTCATTTACTTTCAGTTAACATACGCAAAAAACTAAGGTGCAAGGTCTTATACAGAAAGCAGGTTTGCTTCTTGTCCATGCAGTCTTCCAATGAAGTTAAAGAAAACCACACCTGCTCTTCATACAAACAGAAAACAATGCTCTCAGACACAAGGGTGTCATCAGAGGCAGGGGCAAATCCTAGTGATGGGACAAGCTCTACCCAAACTTCTCCCATGGCTACTCATTTTTCCAGAAGCCCTCTCTTCAGACACCCCACCTCGATTCAATAGCTCATCTCGCCAATGCACAGAACATATAGGTGACTAAAATAAGCAAGCAAGCAGCACCAGACAGCCCCTTCTCCCAGGAGCTGGACCAAGCTGCTATTACTCAGCTTGGGGTTGAGATGAGCTTTGAAGAACACATTTAAATGCACAATAGTTTTCACTTTGAGGCATCCTCCCCCCTTCAGCATTAGCAAACATTAAATATGCACATACTTAATGCTTTGCAAACTCTGCAGCAATCAGGTTGGATCCGCAAAGAGAGCTTGCCTTAGAAATTAGGTGCATTTGAATGGAACTTGGGATCCCAGATCTGTATTTTAGAAGAAGCAGGCTTCTGTCTTTAGATTTCACGATCAGTAACAAGCAGACTCTGCTCAGCAAGCTGGGCAAGGAGTCGTGGTTTGGACAGCGTGATCACGAGCAAAAACAAGCACGATGCCTCGCAACAGCAAAAGCGTATTTCATGTGGTGCTCAAGGTGACACAGCAAATCAATGGGCAAAACTGAGTCATAGCCCTAAGGGCATATTAGTTGCAATCAGATGCAGGAGTAACTCAGTAACTGCTCAGACTTAAAAAGCAGCATTACCTCAATTTAAGATATGGCTAGAAAGGGGCTTGGGCAGCTTCAGGAATTTGCTGAAGGGGAGAATGAGTCAAGAGCAGGGCTGGCCTTAGATAGGAACAGCTAATTCCATCACACGGGTAACCCGGCCCTGGAAAGTCTCCTACTCGTTTATGCTCCCTAAAAGCTCTCAGTGTCATAGTTTTCAGTATCCACTGCTGGAAATACCAAGTCCCCTACTTGAAGGACACACCTTACAGACTACACTGGGAGAACCCAAGATGAAAGACACCCAGTGACTCGGCTCTGACATCCAAGGTGGCCCAACACTAGTGACGACCGTCGAGCAGGTATGTCCCTGTGCGTGGCAGTGAGATCCTGCCCTTGGCTGCTGAGCTGCAGCACAAGCTACTGTCCCAGCAGCCTGCTTACCAGCTCTACCTGACAACCGCTCTCCTCTCGTTTCAGCTGTCAAAATTCTATTTATGCTCGTGCAGTATTTCCTGTTGCCTAATTCGGATGGTTCCCTCGGTCATTTTTCCGCTAAAACGCTCGAGCATTTTTTGAAAACATCTAAACAGGAAGAGACCTGACCTCTCCTCCCTGAACATTGTGTGCTCTCTTCTCCTGGCAGTGGAAGATTGCTCCTGTGCCAACTGCTGCAGCGACTCCAGGACAAATCAAGGGGTGGATCCCATACCTTGGGACTGCACGTGGGCTCTGCCGGTGTGCACTAAAGAGTGTGCACAGCTTGTCTCAAACTGTTGAGCAGCTTTGGGATTTCAGTCAAAGTCCTTCCTAGGCATGCCCACCATGGCCTCCTCATTCCCGCTCACTGCCATGCATGTCCCTGCAGATGGCTCCCAGGGTCTGCTTGGCAGGTTATGGAGGAACTGCCCCACAGCTCTGAAATCAAAGGAAAAATACCCATTGACTCAATTCATCTGATATTAAGCCAGATACTTAATTCAGGTAGATATTGGGCAGCTCCTCCACTGTGCGCTTTCACTGGGCACAGAACGGTTTTGGGGGGTGTCTGGGGGCCTGGGTGAACACATGGAGCTGGGTGCTGGTTGCTCCTGCTCACTGCAGCTGTGTTCACCAGCCTGGGCTAGTCCACCCTGGGCAGGGGAACACAGGCCAGGCCAGCCACAGAAGGTGCACCACTGCCTCCTCCACAAGAACCTCACTCAGCCTTATGACACTCAGGCTGTGGACACAGCCTGGAGAAGCTTTTCTCAGCCTGTAGAAGCTTTTGCAGGTTTTCATGGTGTTTATATGCATCTCACCTTTTCTCCTGTCTGCATGTGTCCTGAGCAGCCATCCTCCCACCCCTACTGACCAGGGAAGCGATGGGTTTTGCCAATGCAGTGAGGTTATGTCATTTCCCCAGAGCTGCAACTGGACTCCGACCATCCAGTGCCAAAGGGTGGCCCCCAACCCATAAACCCTTCTTCTCCAGAGGAGCAACCTGCTCTGCTTGAAGCACCTTCTGCCATGATAGCTATTGCAGGTGGATGGGAATGATAAGGTGGCTCAAGTCTCTGAGGAGAACACAACACAGCAAGTATTTTGGGAGACTCCTCATATTAAGGCACGGTCACTAACCATGACTAAAGACTTCGACATGTTCTGGACTGGAG
The DNA here is from genome assembly GCA_024605025.1 of Megaceryle maxima. Taxonomy (NCBI): domain Eukaryota; kingdom Metazoa; phylum Chordata; class Aves; order Coraciiformes; family Cerylidae; genus Megaceryle; species Megaceryle maxima. The sequence continues at coordinate 20,967 of JANHGN010006292.1, read as the reverse complement.
CCATGGGGGGGGAAACAAAACAAAACCAAAGGCACTCCCAAAGCAAAGCAAAACAATAACATGTTGTTGGTCAGAAAGATTCCTGCGGTGAAAATTAATAGCAGCGAGTGTTTTGCAGCTACACCCCATCCATCTTGTCTGGGGCAGGGTGAACACGCTCCGCCCTGTGTGTGCAGCACCATGGCTGACATTCAGGTCACAAGCTGTAATTTAAATTTCGCCAAGTTCTTCTTTGTTTAATGTCCTATCAGTTTGGAAGCAGTTCAAGGTAAATCCCCATGATTTCTCCTCCTAGCTGCTTTAAACAACTCTCTAGCTTCTGTAATTAGTAGCCTAATCAGTTAAGCATTGAGCACATAAAGCCCTCTGCTATGCTGGTCTGATGAGACACACTGGGTCCACAGCCTCAGCAGTGACTGCAAGAGGGCATTGAGGTTCAAAATGAGTTTTCTTTCTAGATAACCTTTGAAAACCACAGGATTTTTAGGAATTTTCATTAAATTACAGACCCTTTTGAAAAACCCTTACACCCTATGAGAGCCCCTTCATGTGCTGACATAGCAGGTAGAACCAGCATGGGCACAGCCCTGTTATGTGGCCGTGGGGAGAAGAAAGAATTAGATACATTCATACACTTGAAAAAAAGTGTGATTTCTACATTAAAACACTGCTTTGCTTTTTCCTTCTTTGTCAGTGGTGTCTGACAGGGAACTGCTCACCATGGCCAGCCTGGGAGCAGGCTCTTGATCTTTCAAGGTCACTTGCAGGGCACCTCCTGTGGCATGAAAGGTGTGAGCTGGGCCTGGTGTGCAGGAGGGTAAACCTGCTCACATGCACATACCTCCTTAGGTAGCTCCTCACAGACTCTGGGGCATTTAGACCAGCAAGCTCTCTGCTGTGCTTGATGACCCCCAGATCTGTCCTGATGGGAGGAGACTGAGGGGACCTGCACACTGTGCTCCAGGGGGCACAGGCAGCCACTCCCTTCCTGGTGCACGAGTCTTGCCTCCCCTCGCAGCACGACTGCGTCCACCCGATGGCCCCCTGCACAAGGAGGAAGCAGTGTCCTGTCCGGGGAGCTGCTCTCCAAGTTGAAGACCAGCATTCAGTGCACAAGATTCCCTCTCAAGCTGGACAGATCCTGGTCTCAAGGTCAGCAATGTTACTGAACATGAGGATGTGTCCATCCCAGGTAACACCTGGATGTGGATCGGTTCAGTTTGATTGTCAAAAACTTGCTCATTTTTGATGTCAAGTGAATGCAGCAGAGCAATGCCTCATTACTTCAATAGCTATACCCAATAGCTCACCCAAGAGCTGCCTGGGTAAATGTGGTGGTGTGTTCTCACCAGGCTGGGTCTGTATATAAATCACATCCACCAGGAGATTTTCAATGCTGTCACTCATTTTTTTTTTGTTCATCACATGCTAATCTACTTCCAGTCTTTTAACAACATACCCACTTTTTGATAAAACTGAAACAAGTTTAGAAGATGACTTGCCTATCTCATCACCAGCCTGCCCAAACCCAATCACCTACATATTCTACCTCTGCTCAGCAGAATGTTCAGTGAAGAAAGCACACAAAATTAGTGTTCCCTGCACTGCCAAGCTGATTAAAGATTCAGCTTGGAGGAGAGAGGAAGCGCAGGGTCCAGCACGGTTTCCTGTGCGCCTATAAATAGCTGTTTGCTATGGTTTAGGCAGAGGTCAGCCCCAGACAGCTGCACAAGCTCTGGCCTCCATTTGCCTCGTGCTGGTGGGAATGGGACTGATGGCAAAATGTGTCTCCCTTAGAGCAGGGGCTTTTGAAACACTTACAGTGTGCTTCTGCTAAATTAACTGATGCTAAGGAGAGTTTCCCATTTGCTGCAGGGAGAGAAGGGCCACTGGATACCTGCCCAGGAAGGGAACCCCTTGGGAGCACCCCTGCAGGCTGGCAGCAGGTGAACCTTATTCACCTGTTGTTCTCCTTAACTTGGCTGAATAACAGATGAAAACTAAGAATGTTTCTAAAAGGCTCTGAAAGAAAATATCAAGTGTAAAGGTGCTATTTATTTGCTTCGGTCCAACAGAGGGACCCTTGCCCCGGCTGGGTCCCCAGAGCCAGAGGCACTCCTGGTCCCCTGCTGCAAACCCAGGCACGCTGTGACATCTAGTGGCAAGTTACCCTGAGAGACCAGCAAAAGCTGCATTCGTCAAGTCTTTCCCACAGCCCCTGGACAACCAGCCACAGATGTGTCTCCTTTATTACACACTCTTGAAGACCCATCTTTATGAGTAATCCTATAGTTATGTGTAAGGGCGAGTACAACGGCTGTTAGATGCGCTGGTGAAAGGGACAGCACCTCCACCTTGGCAGACAGCTCTCATCTTCCTTGCACTAGGTGGAAAAGGTCCAGTCTTCCTCCCTAGCCATCGAGTTAGGTGGGGTTGGATACAAGCTTAGCCATTTGCTATTTGACATGGCTTCCAATCTGTGTCCCCCAGCAGCAACCAGTGCTGGTGTTTGACCAGCTCAGGTGACCCTACCAACATACCCCAGAAGCCAGAGGCACTAACATGCGGCTGGAGGGGTGGAGCAGGAGCCATACCACCATGTAACTTTATTGCACATTCACCTCCACCTCCATCCCATCCTTTGGCAAGGTTTAGTTAATATTTCACCCTTTTTTTCAGATTCTGTTTGATTTCATGCACCATCATCAGTGACATTTTCCATATTAGCTTGAATAATGATACATAAATTAAATCAATAGGCTTTACCTAACAAATAGAAAGGCCCCGTTGTGCAAGGCTGAGTACCACAAGTCAAGGGCATCAGCTGATTACTGTGCTGCTCTGAGAAAGAAGGGAGGAACAATTGCCAAATACAAGGAGTAAAACTGAGAAAAAAGGTCAAATTTCAAGACAATCTTCCTTTTTGCGGGACAATTTGGAGCGGGAAAGTGTGAAGCTGCTGTGCAGCACATGAGCACCAGCCTCTCCGCATAACCACCCTCTGTGCACCCACCACAAAAGTCACCCATGCTCCTGACCCAGTTCTGGAAGATGATGGAAACCTCAGCAAGGTCTGCAGCGCCACAGCCCCACAAAGCTGCAACCAGAGTGACCAGCACCAATCCTACTGCAGAAGATGCTTAAGGTCGCTGAACTAAGCTGAGACCCACAATTCATCTCCAGGCTCCAACAGCCAGAAGGCATCAGGCATCACAGTAAAAAGCCACTGAGCTGTCAGCAGGGCCTTTCCTTTGTCTTTTGCCTTTCATAAAGTTTTATTTTAATGCATAAACCAGCTACTTAGTTGATATTTTTTATTCACCAGTGCAGCCAAATTCCCTTCCCACATGAGCATTTCTTCCAACAGCGCCAGGTCCTGCCCTTTCCCAGGCGCATCGAGGGAAACAGGACAAGGTGAAGGAACACAGTGCATGCACTCAGCACCTGTGGCACAGCTCTTGCCAGACCACACGGGCCAGATTTTCATCAGGTGTCAGACACTGTTAATCCTGGAAGCATTCTCAAGTAGTGGACTTTAGAAGCTGGAATGGCAAATTTATACCCAAAAGAGCAGCGATCAACATGAAAAAGCTTCCAGAACTACCTCCTCAGTTCTTAACAGCTCTCTCACCACAGGACAAGTGCTGGGAACCAGGAGAACCCCCACTCACAGCCAAGAGCATTGACTTCAAAGCTCCAAGAACACTTGGGGGGCCTTGGCAGGCACCCCAGCAGGTTTCCTACACACCCTGAACAGGTACTGCTGAGACCTGAGTCACCCAACTGCCTGCCTCAGGGTTGAGCTTTCTGCTGGGCACTTCTGGCTTTACAAGCAGCTCTCACCAGTGAACACAGTCCACAGGAGAGCAGACAGACAGCAGCTTCTCCCTGCCCCATGTCCCTGTGGCACAGCAGCTGTGGTCAGGGTGGGTCCTTCCCTGGCTCTGGGCATGGTATGGTCAGCATCCCAGCCCCACCAGCCAGCATTCCTCTGGGGTGCTGTATCTGCTGTTTCAGCACTCGAGTGCATAATGTTCTTATGGTGAGTATCTGGCAATGTAACATCTTCTGATGTTTACTTTATATCAAAAATTCATTCATTTCCAAAAGACAAGCAATTTTCTACCTTAAAAAATACCCCTTTTCCACTGCCTGGAAGACCTCTGTGTACCAATGGATGGATGCTCAGCCCCAGCCTCAAAGGCAGCAAACTAATTGTGTTTCTTCTCAGCTCTTGTGCTTGGCACAATGCCAGGGTGACGCAAAGCAATGAGAAATAAATGGACTCAAAACTTGGCCGGTGAGCATCAGCAAACAGAGGGTTGAAAACTCAGCTTGATTTATCTTATAGAGAGGCAGAGGACAAGGAATGCAGTGTTATATTCCCAGTTGTGGTCCCAGCAAACAGTCCTTAGAGCCCACTTGAGAGCAGAGCTGCTGGCGAGGCCAGGCAGCCGTGGCTCTGGCAGGGGAGCATCGCAGGGAAGGGACGACTTGACACTAACTCATTTTCTGAAAACATTCACTGCAATGCTTCCACCTCCTGCCCAGAGACTACGAAGTGTTTACCCAGAGTGATAAAATAAAAGCCACCATCTGACATGTAGATGCTTACAACCCTCCTCTAGATCTGTGGGGTTTTTCCAGCATTACAAAGCAAGCCTTTGGCAAAGGTAGGAGCTAAGGCTGGCCCAGCTGATGGTCGGAGCAATGCCAGGATTGCCCCAGCGTGGGGGCACAGGTCCTGCAGGCTGGGGGTGCTGCTGAGGAGCTCCATCCCAGCCAAGGGTACCTGGGCACAGGAGGAGTGATGCGGGGGAGTAACTGAGGGATGGAGCCAGCTGAGAGAGCAATCCTGCATGACCCATACCCAAAAACTTCTGCCAGCTCTGGGGAGGACCTGGGAGTGCCACTGAGCACTGAAGCCTGGAGCAGCACCTGCTGCCACCCCCAGCCCCTGCTCATGGCCCCCTAGCACCCCCCCCCGCCCCCCGCTTGGCTCAGGGGGTCTTCTCTTCTGATGCTGACATTTTCCCAAGGTCAACACTCTTTCCCCACCACAACATACTGCTGTGTTCCCAGCCCCTGTGCTGCCCACCACCCTGCTTCATCCCCTGGGGAAAGCCTTCCCCTGCCCTGGCTGTACACACAGGGGCATGGATGGGGCTTTGCTGGTGAGACATAGACTATTTTATCTAACAATCTAAAACTTAAATTGTTGTACACCTGGGAGTCCTGGCTAACAAGTTAACCACGAGCCTGCAGTGTGCTCTTGTAGCCTGGAAGGCGAATGGTATCCTGGGGTACATTAAGAACAGTGTGACCAACAAGTTGAGAGAGATACTCCTCCCCCTCTACTCTGCTCTAGTGAGGCCACATCTGGAGTATTGCATCCATTTCTGGGCTCCTCAGTTCAAGAGAGACAAGGAGCCACTAGAGAGAGTTCAGAGGAGCCTATGAAGATGCTGAGTGAAATGAAGCATACTTCTGATAAGGAAAGGCTGAGAGCCCTGGGGCTGTTCAGGTGAAGAGAAGCCTGAGAAGGGATCTGATCACTGCTGATCAAGAGCTAAGGGATGGGGGTCAAGAGAATGGGCCCAGATTCTTTTTGGTGGTGCCCAGTGACAGGACAAGGGGCAATGGGCACAAAATGGTACCCAAGAGGTTCAGACGGACCATGAGGAAGAACATTCCCTTAAGGCTGCCCAGAAAGGCTGTGGAATCTCCTTCTCTGGAGAGATTTCTAACTCTGATGGACACTGTGATCCTGGGCCCTCTGGCCTGGGTGACCCTGCTGGAGCAGGGAGGTTGGACCAGATGATCTCCAGAGGTCACTTCCAACCTCTGCCATGCTGGGATTGTGCAGGAAGTGGAGCGCAGAGAGAGCAGGGCAGGGAGCGCAGCGCAGGGAGAGCGGGGAGGGGAGCGCAGCGCAGGGAGCTGCTGCCCTCTAGAGGGGACGCCTCTGCCGGGCAGCGAGCCCACCCTGGGCTGCGGCCCGTCAGCCATCGCAGGCTTTGCTGGAGCTCCAGATGCTAAAGCATCAGCTTGAGAAATTTTAAATTATTTTTATTTTTCTCTGGGTCGCAAACAAAAACTGTCACTGTAAAACTTTCCGTTTTCTATCTAAACGAGCCCAAACAGAAGCAACACATCCTAGGAGGGAAGAGCCAGACCCACAACTTTGCTGTTCCAACCCTCCAAAACAGCTCATGCCCTGTTTTCTGGTAAGAACACTAAAGAAACAGAATAATGAAGGAAATAAAAAAACCCTCCTCCTACCTTCCATGAGGAGAGTGAACCGCAACGTAGTCCTGGGTAGAAGTTATTCCTGTGTCCCTGCAAGCGAACAAGTCCTGCCCGGGGCAACTGAACTCCAACCCGGTCTGCTCGGCTTTAAGCAGGACCGCTGAGATCCCACCCAGGACGGGGTGGAGAATCCTCCCTGGGAAAGAGCAGCCCGGTCACAGCTCCCTCCAGCCTCCCTTCGCATCTCGCCGGGGCTCTGACATGCTGTTTCCTCTCCCTTTCCCTCCGGTATTCAGCACCAGCTCCTTCGGCTGCTGTGTCACATCAGCATCTACAACCGAGTCCGCAACGAGGATCAAGTTTGACAGTGCCAGAGGTGTGGGTGGCACAGCAAGAAACATTGTCAGGACATAAATGCAGGACACACAGATTTTAAATGGGTGGCAGAACAGAGAAGAATGAAATGCACAGATCTACTCGAAGCACTGGAGTTACAACAGTGAGAAATCCTCGATAAACTGGAGCGTGGCCCGGCTGAATGAGCTCAGTGCAAAGCACGCTGCTGAGTGCTGTAATGTGGACACCACCCCTGACACTCTGCTCTACTTCTGCCAGAGGCAATGGGAAAAGCACGCTGAAGCCAGCACTGTTACATTGAAACTCTTTTACACAGCCAAGGTTATTGTCTTTAAAACAATCTTTCCATCGAATTGCCCCTGGCTGGAGAAGAGGCAGCTGATCTCGCTTAGAATTTGTATGGCAGTGAATGGCCCGTGCAGTGAGGGTGGCCAGGCACAGCTGGACATGGGCTCATGGTGAGCTGGGCTGCAGGAGGACAAAGGCAAGCAGGTGGGAGGACAGCACCCTCCTCCTCACCAACTCACCCGAGTGCTGGGCAGTTTGGGGTTCCCTTGGTTTTCAAGAGGGTAGAGACTAGGGGATGTGAGTAGCATATTTGGGCTTTAATGTCTTTATTGCACACCAAGAGCATTTATTCAGTTTTGGACTTATTCCCTCTTCATTTGAGACTGGACTGCCCAGCACCAGGCAGTTCCCACAGACCCAGGGAGAGCAGCTGGCTGCTGGCTCCCACCACCACAGCTCATGCTGGGAAATTCAAATTTACAAGTACTGTGGAGAGATGGAAAAACCAGGTAGTGTACAGCAGCAGAGATCACTGCCGCTATGGCTGGGAGATCAGAGCTGATCCCTGGTCTCTATTTCCAGCTGCTCACAGCACACAACAGACACCTGACAGGGCACCAGTGCTCATCAGCGATTAACTCTGTGCCACACAGTCTCGCAACAGACAATGAGGTTAAGTGCTAAGGAAGGAAAATCCAGCAATGTTCCAGGTCTTCATGGCTGCCAGACATATATAGCAAATAGGTTTCTAGTTGGAACATCCTTCTGCATCATTTATACAGGCTTAGATCCTGGTTACCCTGACTGGGAGGTGATTAGGATAGCCCCATACTTTAACAAGGTGCACTGGTGTGATGAAAACAGAAATTAGCTTGCAATTGCTTCTGAAATAGGATATCTGAAAGAATAGTCCTTTCTGACTCCAGAAATCAGAGGAAGTGGAGACGCAAGCCTCACACAGGGCACCCATCAGGGGCCCAGAAGAGTGTTACCCTGGTGGACTGGGGGTGGCACTGCCTGGAGAAGGCAGCATTCTGCAGGACCCTGGTACCTGCACCACCAAGGCCAGTATATGGAGTGGTACAGAAAAGAGAACAATTATTCTTTGGAAGAGAAGCCAAGCTTTGTCCCACTGCCCCAGGCTGCTTCCCACTGCCGTGCCAGGCTTCCCACAGCTCTGGGGCTTTCCAAGCCACCTCTCCCACACCCTCACACAATTATCACTAACCCGAGGAGCTGTGGTACCGCAGGGCTGGGGCAGCAGGACACCAGTGCTGCATCTGATGCCTTGGGTCTCCTCTTCCAGCCAGCTGCCAGCCCCCATTTCTGCAGAGCCAGAGGGGACCGTCTCGCGGCTCAGCGCCTACGTGTGACGCCTGTGCCTGCTCCCCGGAGGAGGCCTGACCCCGGCTTCCTTCCCAGCCTCTCTGAACTCCTGGGCCCTCAGAGGAACGGCACTGTGATATTTTTAGCCTGTTTACAAAGGCAGAGCTGTATGTTTCTGTGTGGCTTGCAGCAAGCGAGCACGGGTTGCATAGTCGGGGGGCCAGCTGGCAGCCATCAGGGCAGCAACACAGATGTGGTTTGCCAGGGTAGATGGTGGCACTGGAGGAGGAAAGAGAGCCAGGAAGTGAACCAGGAGACCTCATGTCTTAAATAGTTTTAAATTGGAGAGCTATTGTCATATATGTTGTTTGCATACGGGTCTGTTTCTGTAGGTTTGGAGTCCTCACACCTCTGTGTCTGGCCAGTGCTGGGTAGAGGGCACCAGGGAGGTGCCTCCTGGTCTGGTTCAGTGGGAACGCCCTCAAGCTTGTGCTGTAACACTAGTCAATGCCATTTGCCAATCTTTCCGCACTTTTAAGTTGGTGAGTTTTGGTCCAGTTAGCAGATTTTGGTAGGAACAACGTTACAGATCCTTCATCACATGCCACTTCAGCCCCCTGACACCTGCCCCTGTTGCAAAGGATGGGGCTGCAGGTGTCTGAGCACTGGCTGATGTTCATCACACTTCCCTGATGCCCCTGGCCTCAGACCCTGAACCTCTCCCTAAATCAAACGAAGGGTCTCCAGGCTCCCAGCCACATACACTCCAGACCTGCTGTGCTCTGTGGCCAGGAGAAGGCTTGGCCCAATTAGCATTGCTTGTTTTTCTTCACAGAGCTCAGGGTAAGCTGAGAAGCAGCCGAATTAGAGCTCTTGCATGTGGTGCAGGGTAAAAAAATACTACCCATGACTCTGGCCCTTGTATTTAGGAAAAATATGTCCATGTTGCTTTCTCACAGTCCAGCGTAAGTCACAAGCAACTGTCTGTTCTGGAAGGTCACTTGGATCAAAATGAGTCAACACAAGATGTTTCATCTCAATGCAGGGCTCAGCAGAGCTGTGTGCTCAGAAACAAGCCCAGCAGAGGCTGGGCTGCGGGCAGTTGATACATACAAGCAGGGAAAGGATGTTCTGGAAGGAGGCTTGAGCCAATGCAAGTATCTGGTGGTGAGTGCAAGACTAGAAAGGTGAGGAAATCCCAACCCATGAAGATCCAAATCACTCTACACTCCATAGAAAATATGTTCTGAGGACCTGGCCCTCGTGCTCTCACAGGAAGAGCTGGGCAGGTCAGAAGTGCTTGGTGCTGTGCTGAGATGAGCAGTGTGAGCTCAGCCCAGGATGAGCATCTCTCCCACCCACTCAGCCACCCATAGCAGAGCTCTGCTCTGGTAGCTGACAGCCCCAGGAGTGGCTTCAGCAAGATGGTTGCTGCTGGGAGAGGAGGCAGCGTCCTGACCGAGCGAGGGGACAGCCTTGTCCCACTCCTGGGTATGGCTGGCTGCCTCCTGCAGCATCCTGGGCATCTTCGGCCCAGGCCAGGTCTCACCTCCCTGCCGCTTCCACTGGCTGTGTTCAGTGCTCCACATTAGGGCCCTGCAACGTGCTCTGCTGCCCACAGAGCTGCTGCTGTGGCAAAATCCACTGATCCTACCCCCTCAAGGCAGGAAAAGACATCACCAGGTCACAACGTAAATATAAAACCTGAGGTGACCTCCCTTGAAGATGAAGCAACCTCTGGCAATGCTCACTGGGCAGCTCCCCACATCTAGGGTCTGTCACACCCCAGGAGGGGACCTCATGTATTCCGAGCTGCAGGCAAGCTGTGTGGAGCCAGTGTGGGCAGGGGACAAATGTTTCACCTGGCCCAGGTGGGCTGCACTGTCCTGGGGAGGGGGCTGGACCAGCTGCTGCTGAAGGGAAGGAAGGCAGCACGGCACAAACCACAGGGATGCCTCCCCTCCAGCCAGCGCTGCCTCCCCTGCATCATGGCTCTGGGCAGGGGTGCAGCACAGGCTGCAGCATGCTTCATTTTTCTAGGATTACGTATGGCTTCGCCAGTGTTTGGGCAGAAGGGGAGGGACTGCTGTCTCCCTGGGTGCATGCGACAACACTGCAAAACAGTTGTCGAGGCAACCAGTGTTCTGGAAGAAGCCCCTGACAAACCAGGGGAGGAGAGCCAAGGGATGTACTTGGTCCCCTGCTCCTTCCCAGCATGGCGGATGGGTGTCTTGGTCCCTCTGCTCCTGCAAGCTCAGGGGAGCTTCTTGGGAGTGACCCAGCATGGAGCACAACCTGCCATCCAGGGAAAAGGAGAGGATCCAGCCCCACACAGTCTGCTCAGACTTTACTCCCCAGCCCTTCCTACTACTGAGCAGTTGGACTGGCACAAAGGGATTGGTTTCAAAAGGCTCTGACTTGTCTGCCCCTCAAAAGCTCTTGGTGTGGCTTCTACTTTATGTCCCAAAATAGAAACAAATGGTTGAAAGTTCACCTCGCTGCAGGAGTCTCTTCCCTTTCCAAGGTGCAATGGAGGGACAACTGGGACCAAAGACAGTTCTGAACGAGGCATCACTCAGTGCAGCGCTTGGCCCCGTGCTGGGCTCTCGGCCCCACTGAAGAATCCCTGGGGCCATGCCTGCTGTAACCCCTGTGCCCCGAGCCTGCGGGTATCGGGGGATTCTGCCACTGGGAAGGGCTTGCACAGCTCCTCATCCAGGGACCCAGCTAAGAGCAGGTGTGAAACCATTCCTGGGACTCTATTCTCTTTTGCACTGAATCAGAAATATAAGAGCACAGAAGAGGTCCCTCATTTCTTTGGAAAGCCTTATCACAACATTTTTTTTAGAAGAGAACAATGCAATATTAGGCAGAAATAAAAAATGCATCTTTTGCTCTACTGAATAAAGTCGCTTTCTTGGTGTCAGCTTTGGTTTTAACACCATTGACTAGAAGAACTAACAATATATCAGGCATGACTGAACTCAGTCACAATAACTTAAAATGCCTTTGCTACTGTACAGAAAACAATGCAATCAGACTTCAAAGAATTACTTTGACAAAGCAAGGAGTTTGTCAGGCCTAATCTTCCCCCATCTTTCTGTAATGTAAGTCTATCAAACACACTGTATTAAAAATAATTTTTCTCCTTTGGCAAATAACAGCTCATATTTAATATCTGCAGAAAGCTCAGCTCTAACCCATACCACCAACAAGGACGTATGTACCAGCACGCCCCTCGGGACAAAGGCTCCTGGGGCACGTGAAACAGCAGGAGGGAACAGCCTGAGCCAAATGAAGTGTCAGAACTGCTGTTGTAAAAGGCTCAATAGAATAAAAAGGCCTTAAAAGAGCAGAGGTGCAGATTGCCAAAAGCCCATTAGTTTCCATCTGGAAAAAGAGATGATCTCAAGTTAGCTGTAGCTTGGGTTTTTGAGTACCACCTAAATTGTGTCACCCTGGGAAGGGATAGGCTGAGTTCAATCAGAAGTGTGCACTTTCCCATAGGAAACTATTGAAAGAGTTTCTATGTGTTGAAGTGTTAATTTCTAAAGTAAAAAAAATATTTTTATATGTCATTTTACCAAAGGTCTGTGCGTGCATGTCTGTATATATTTTCTAATTAATATCAGGACTACTGCTGTACAACTTTTTACTGAGAAACCCAGAACTGCAGTAAACTATGGTCCTGAGCTCTGAGCTTTGTGATATGCTCTTGCACCAGAAGTGTGGGTTTGTGCCTTTCCACCACCCAAGGACACAGGGGTAAAGGGGTAATTCCTGAGAGACAGCAAATGTCTGAACAGTGAGCTCCTCGAAAGGCTCCCTGACAGTGCTGAGCTTTATTCACACCATCTGGAAGAGCTGTCGTTTAAGTTCCGGCTATTGTTTTACTGAAGAAAGAGACCATCCACCTGGCAGAGTCTGTGTTACTTCTGTTCCTCAGTAACATTCACACTCGATACTCTACTGATCAACACATCTTGTGTGCATATGTGAGAAGCCCCTCACTGCTTCCAACAGCCTGCAGTGCCAGCCTGGCATGACGAACTCCACAACTACAACCAGTGACTATGGCTTGGTGCTCCCACTCGTTCCAGCTCAAGCACCTCGGTGTTCCAACACCAGAGTCATGACCAGCCCACACAAACTAAAGCTTGGATTTTCAAAGTGGTTTGAGGACCTTGGAGACCCTCAAATCATACAGCTTCCACACAGTACGATTCCCAACGTCCTCTTGCTCCGCTGAAAGTCCCCAATTAATCTGACAGCCTCTTTGCTTTCTCCTAGGGGAGAGGTGCATTGTGCCTCACTTGTAGCATCAATAAACTTCCAAACCAAAACATAACCTCAGACCAAAAAATAACTTGACTCTTGTTTTGTGAGAGGAATGGGGCTGTTTGTAATAACAGTCAAGCCCCTTGCTACCTCTGAAAAGTCTTCTTATAAAGACTGAAGTGCCTGTAGGCTCAGGAGAAATAAGAAATAATCTCCTTTCGGTGGTTGCAGTTTCAGTTTATTTTAAACACTGTCTCGGGGCTGGAGAACAGGACATCCCACTGGCAAGAGATTGGAGGATTGCTGGGTGGAAATGCTGCTACAAAATCTCCTGTCTCTGTGAGGAAAATGGAAGCCACAGGTGGAAAGAGTCATGTGCAGCCCACCGAGTTTCTTAAAATAAACCTAGAGGCCATTTTCAGAAACTAGAACATGTACTACTCTTGCCCTGTCTGGGATGATGCCATCTCCCTGCTGGGGTTGGGGACCATGTGCTGGAGAGGAGGGACACCACAGGCACTTTGCTTACCAAGTGTTTCCCTCCGTGCTATGCGGCACAGGGTCCCAGCCCAGCCCCAGACCTGAGCACCCCCCAGGCTGCCATCAGTCCCCACATGTGGGCTGGCTGCCCAGGGCTCTGCACCTGCTAGCACACAGCCTGAGAGTTTGAGGCACAAGACTTGTGGACAGATAGTCTGAAGCAGACAGATAGAGGTGCTATTTTTGACATCCTAGAAAGGTTTCCTGAAAAAACAGGCAGGCTTGAGTTCACATATTTCTGTAAACACCAAAAAATGAGGAGGAGCCCAGAACTGACCCTTAGCCTTGTCAGGTCAGGCTGATTCCCCAGGCAGCAACCACCTCAAAATCCTACATTGTACTGACAATACTGGCCCCAGTTTTCCTGACAACATCAGGTAGAAATAAACCAAGAAAAGAAACCTTTAGGAAATGGGCTTTGTGGCAGTCATTCCTAAGAGCTTTCAAGTTATACTTGGGCTTGTTAGATACCACTTACACCTCAAGAAACACCAAGAAAATGCCAGAGATGCTGTGATGTGCTAGATGAAGTAGAGACACAACACAGCAGCATCAAAAGGAGCACACTTGCCAAAAAAGTACAGATATTTTCATTCCTTGAGCAAGGCTATAGCCCTGATACTCAATTCACGCTAGTACAGGATCAAATATGCCTTTGGACTGACCTGCGAGGTGTTTTTCCCTTGGTCTCTTCCAGAAAACATCCCAGGTCTTGCTGGTGAAGCTCCTGGTGTGGTGACTGAGGCATCAGCTCAGGCGGGGCTTCCCTGGTGCCTCCATCCTCATCTGCATGGATCCAGCATCTGGGAGAGAAATTGCAGCATGTTAGGACCACAGCAAACCCATTCTCCCAGCTTTTGCCTCTTAAGCTAGACTGGAAAAGTTCCTGCACAGGAGAAGTCTGCACGTAGTTTGTGAACATCCCTCTGGCCAGAGCGGGGAGCAGAGCCCTGGGCAGCCACCGTGGTCCCCACACAGAGCTCACCCAGCTCTGAGGCTTGGCTCCCACCTCGTATAAACACAGCCCTTCCCTGCCGCGCCGGGTAATAAATAAGGAGCAAGGCGACGCGTATCTCCGGGAGCACTGTGCCTTTGTGTCCCCCACTGCGCTGCATTAACCGTCCCTGTCCCAGCTTCCTCCTCTCTGAACTTGCTAAATCACGGTTTCTGTGCAATAGGTCACGACCTGCTGTCTTCTTTACTAGTGTGCCATTGTTTATTATATGGGATGGGTTTTATTTGGCTTAGATTTTTTTTATTTTAATTTATTTCAAGCAAAGCAGCCAGTCTGGAATGGAAGATGTTTTTCCTGTGCTATGGGATTAATTTGAGTGAAGGTTTTACACAGACACTGTTCAAACAGAAGAGGTCTCCAGGACTCTGATTAACCAGTTACCTGAGGCCCATCCCCAGAGAAACCCTGCTCCAAACACATTTCTCTCCTGTGCTGTCCACTCTCTAAGCAGCACCGAGGACAAACAAAAATCCTCTGCCACATACCTGCTCAGTTACATGCCTGGAAATAGCACCCACATAAGTATGTTCTTAGAAGAACACACTGGTAGAGGCACACCCAGTCATTAAATTTAGGTTTCCTCCCCATTTGGGACATGATCATGAAGTAGCTTTGCGATGGAAGCTGCTGTGTACATACAAGAAGCATTTACTTGCTATGTAGCTCAGCACTGATGAAGCTCTGTGGCAAAAGCAGTCCTGGAGAAGAAAAGGAATGGGTGGTGAGGTAACATCAGTGGGTGACTATGGCTGACTGCTGGTGTTACATACGGACTTCACAAACCCACCCTTTCTATGTGTCTGTCAGAGGAAGGAGTTTAGATGGTATTTGTTGAAGCGAGTTCAGTGCACAGCAGTACTTACCGGGCTGCTCCGGCACACACCTCAGTGACACACACACTTGTCTGCACCTCAGCTGATAAATCACTGAACCCTCAACAACAGGATACTCCTCACCGAGCACAAAAATGCATCCAGGGGAGGTCTGAGTGCACCATGACTCTTTAAAGATGATTCCTTCTGCTGTGGACTGATGCTGCAAGCCTGCATCCCGATTAAGACAACTTAATTGATGTCCCTCAGTGGAAAGAAATCCAGGGACTGGAGGTGTAGCTGATGGCAAGTACAATGACTGCTCTGAGGCTGTGAACTGCAGCATTAAACGTCCTCTCCTCAGAGCTGCTGTGTGATTCAGACCTGCAGAGCAGACGGGGTAGTTCTCAGCCACAGGTAGTGTGTTTGATACAACAAACTTGCATGCATAGTGGGTTTTTTGTCCTGTATTTCTAAGACTCCTGAAGTTAGTATCATGCTGAAGGGAAAGCACTGAGCATATGCTTCTATTCTAAGGTGCTTTTTGGTTTTGGACAAATGCAATCCCCAGCTATAATTACAGGTGAGTCTGGGCCAGGCAAGAAGCTGTTCCCCACTCCTCCCTGCCAGGGGAATGCTCTGAGCAGCGAGCACATCCTGTGCAGGACAGTTTGCAGGCACCCTGCCACATGCACTACAGGGAATTGCCCTTCCATGGATATGAGACTTAACAGGATGAAGGCATTTAGGTTTAAAACTGACATAAGCAGTCACCTGAAGAGTGATGGCAGACACATAACTTGTGCAAGGCAAGAGGCTGGTTTCAACCCCAGTGCCTAGTGTGCTGCATGGGGGGACATAGACACCCCCAGTCCTCCAAGGGCAAAGTGGAGCTCCTTGTCCCTGGGTCCACAGCAGCTGGGGGCATCACACAGCCCTTAGACACGGTTGTTGCTCAGAGGAAGGCAAAAGCATTGCGAGCAGCCGGGACAGAGACAGCAAAGTAACAAAAGTATTTCCATTTTGGTTCGCTTGATACATTTAACATCACCTCCCATTGTAGTTCTGCCAGCAGTGCTTCTAACCAAACCTAGAGCTTTTTAATATTAAAGAGCTCTTAAGTGCATTTTGTGTCACCTGCAGAGCTCTGCTGCAAGTCGGATCCTGGGGAACCGTTGTTTCCTTCTGCTGGTGAGAAAAGTTCATGAGAGTTTTAAAAGGGTAGAACAAAGGAGTAGAGGAACATTGGTCATCACTGACATGTCTCCTTCCTGCAGCAGCTTTTCTCCCAGCCCCATAATGTGCCATGAACTGCTGGTGACAGCTCCATGTAACCCCTCTGCTGTGGCAGGGCCATGGGCAGCACTGGGCAGATGCTGGCCGCGTTTGCTGCCCACACTAAAGGCTGTGTGCCACTGGGATGTGTCCCGTGGGCAACTATCACCCTGTGCGGAGAGAGCAAGTGGTCCTCCCAAAAGCACCGAGTGACCTTTGGGTTTGGGAAAAAAGAGAAGAGAAGAGAAGAGAAAAATAAAAACTGCATAGTCAGGCTATTCACACAAAGGGGCTAAAGTACCTCCTGTTGTCTCCCAGACATGACCCTTGAACATGAGGCATACTAAAAATAAAGCTGTGGCTAGGAAAAAGCAGCAAAGTCACTCCACATCCAGGATTCTCACATTCACATCTTCGCCCTGGGATTCCTACGAGGGTCAAAACATTTCCTGAAACATCAGGCCACTTGGAGACGAT
Organism: Megaceryle maxima; assembly: GCA_024605025.1. Classification (NCBI taxonomy): domain Eukaryota; kingdom Metazoa; phylum Chordata; class Aves; order Coraciiformes; family Cerylidae; genus Megaceryle; species Megaceryle maxima. The sequence continues at coordinate 4,350 of JANHGN010006292.1, read as the reverse complement.
GCAAACATCCTCACTCAGCAGATGTGTTTAGGTAATGTTGGCATTTTTAAATGATCCAGAGTGGGAAAACAACATATTTGAACACAAAAAAGCCAACGTCTAGTCAGAGTTGCAGCAAAAATAATCTGAATCTGTACATCATATTAAAGGCTAAGATATAACTTTTTTTTTAATGTACCATTTACCATTTTCCCTGTGGAGATCTTGAGCATTTGTGCATCTGGATTTCATCTGCACCCGAATGACACTGTGGGTGTGATGGTTTAGCTTGAGCTGGCTGCAGCTGGCATCCATGTGTTTGGATACTGCCACTCTCTCAGAAATATTTAAAGGGGTATGTGAGCATTTACATAAAAAAGAAAATTGTTGAGTTAACAACTAAGGTTAAACTTGAGTCATTGTTTTGCCCAAAGAGACAGTTTTATTAGCCAGCACAGAAGAGTATTTATTCACAGTTAAATAAAGGGCTTATCATTTACCCAAGCACCTCTTACAGCACCCAAGGCACGATGCAGAGTGAGCCAAGAAATGTCCCATGCCTGTGTGCAGCAGGCAGGCGCTGAGCAGCAGGGCTGGGCATTGCCACCAAAACGCCAATAGTCTCCAGTAAGAGGGGCGTCTGATTTCAATTTACTTGCAAAATTTGTCCAGCTCAACTGCCAGGTACCAACGTAAGAGATTTCCTTCCATCTCTAGTCTAACAGCTAAGGCTGTCAGTTCCCAAACCAGACCACGCCAAGGGAGAGGATTCACTAGCACGGGGAGGTTATAACTAGACCAGATATCCCCAGTTAATATTCACACCCCAGGCAAAGAGCACACCTACTATCTGCCATCCATAACATCATTTACAAATCCCATGGTGGTAAAAGCAGCCTCTACCTCTCTTAGCCCCAGCCATAGCCCTCTGTTACACAGAGCAATATGGAGGTTGCTTCTTTCCTCTTCAAGAGGTGTGCTCAACCAAGATTTTAGGATTACTTATATATGGCAAGAACAAACAGCACTGTGCTATGGAATGGAGATGGACACAGTGGGATTTGTGCTTTCTTGGGCTAGGCAGCTGTCACGTCTGAGGTCTGCCTTTGCAGAGAGGTAGCAGTTTCCTTTAGTTAAACTCATCTGATGCATCCATAGGAAGACTTTGGTCAGCTGGATGTGAGTTTATCACACTGAAATGTCCTCCTGTGCTGCAGGGGTGACCCTGACCAGCCAGCTGTGAGCTGTGTGACAGAAGCTGGTACTCACCACCCTCCGCACGGTGCGAGTGGGCTGGGGGCTGCACCCATCCCATTGCTCATCAATGTCTCCTATTTCAGATTCGTTGCTTCCACAAAACCACAAGCCAGCCCACGGTGTCCCCTGTATGGCAAAGCAGGGGTACGCCAGCATCAGCAGAGAGCCTGTGGACCCAATGTCAGAGACACAGGAAGGGTGGAAACAGAGAAATGGTCACACAGAGACTAACAGTCCCCTTTCTCCCCAAGGAAACACGTGCTTCCCTGTTGGCAGAGGCGAGAGACCTTCATGGAGCAGTAAGTGAGAACCAAGTTACCGACCGCTGCAGTGACACCCATCCCAGTTCTGGTACCCCTGCAGGGATGACATTTGCAGCAGGGAAAGAGCAGAGCAGCATTAGCTTTACTCGAGGGAGCACAGCCCACAGCATCAACGGCTTGAAAAACAGAGTCCTCTGAAAAGGCCCAGGCTCAGCCTATCCACGGGGAAAGTCCTGCTGGCACAAAGAAGTTGCAAAGGTCTCCCTCCCTGGGCCAGGAGGAGCTGTTGCTCCTGCAGCTGAGCTGCCATCAGAAGCAAACGCTCACCTGCTTCCCGTGACTCTTCTCCCCACTACTTCCTTCACTCAGAAAAGTTTATGTTACATATTGCATGCCCAACACACAGAACCTGGAAATAATGCTGTTATTTGTAGCTTATACAAAGTTTCATTTAATACCTGTGTGGAAAAAATGTGGAAATCAATGGAGCTGCTGTGCTGGAGCCCACTGGAGCCAGGGTACTCATATGATGGATAGCTAGCTGCTCATCCATTCTTATTTGTCAATCAGCTTGTTTTCTGACACGCTTAAGTTATGGTTTTCCTTTTAAATTTTATCTGTCATATAGGTTTGCTTATTTAAAGTTTTGCTTCACCATAATTGTTCTGTGGAACATATGAAACTTCTACACCAGGAGAACAGCAGACAGCCTTCCAATAAGGCTGGGAGGCTGTGCCAGCACAGGGATTTTCACGCTATTTTAAGCATTTACAAGTTGTCTCAAGCCTTAAACGATAAAAACATCAAGTAGTGAGAGTGCACTGAACTCAATATTTTGCTGCTCAGCTAGCCTAGTGGGAACATGCTAGTGCAAACATTTAAATGTAAGCACCAGCTGGAGGCATTTCCTTCAGCTGCTGCCACGAGGCATTAACCGGGTGTTCACCAGCACTGCTGGATGCGCATGAAGGCCAGACCCAGGAGCTGCTGCCCTAGAAGGAAAGGTATTAGCTGCGGCCAGGGTGTCGTTATGGTGAAGGAACACAGATCCGCTTTAATAATAGTGCCAGGGCTGGAGGTGACAACAGATGACTTTTAAAGGACCAACGTCAGGTTTTGCAGAAACAACTTAGAGGCTTAAGGAAGATTTTATTGAGCCTAAATCATTAAAGAGAACTTGTTTGAGCAGTTTCACTTCATCACCCTGCTAAGGACAGGGTTTATGGGGAGGAGAGGTATGTATTGCGCAGAGTTACAGACGACTCATCACACGTCTGCGACACCCCCTTCTGCTCTTTCAGCCTATTTACGCACATCCCGTCAGGCTCGCAAGTGCTTTTACTGGCACCACCGGGCAAATAATTCAGTTGTATGCGATAGAAACACAGACAAACCAAACACACGGGGCACTGAAAGACATATTCATTCCTGGCTGGCCCAGCTCACCTGCCTACAAGCCATGCTCACCCCATCTCAGCTCACCCCAGGCTCTGCCGCAGCCCAGCTCTGCAGGCACCGCTTTGGATGCTGCGAGAAGCGTCAAGCTCCAGCTGGGCCAGACCTGAATTCAGTGAAGCCCTTACAGGCCTGACGGGCACTGGGCTGCACGTGCTGCCAGGGCCAAGCGAGGGAAGGCAGCGATGCAGGTGCTCAGCCCGTGCCGGCTTTCAGGAGGATCTACAGGTACAGCTGCAGTACTCACCAGACCCGCAGTGGCAGTGCTCCCTGCTGAGGAACGACAGCAATGTGCTGGAGAGAAGCCGTGCCCTGCTGAGATGCTCTGTGGGGGCACAAGGAGGGATTCACCTGATAAAAGTACCAAACACCTCTTCTAAAAAATAGAGATTGGAAAATACTGTTTAAAACACAAAGGCATGTTTTCCAGCAAATATTATCCATCACCAAGTAGCAGGAAAAGCAGAGTCCAGAGCTGAAGGAATGGTTTCTTTAGTTTATTTTTAAAACAAGATGCTCTCAGTTTCCCAGGAAATTCTCTAGAAGGATAATATTGTGCCAATAATGTCCAGCTTTAGTTTTCAGAGTCTCCTCAGGAGCCCCTGACATCTGAGGCACCAGAGGATAGCATGACAAAGGAGTCTTCCCTCGTTGATGAGGACTGGGTTAGAGAACAGTTGAGTAATCTGGACATCCGTAAATCCGTGGGTCCTGATGGCATGCACCCACAGGTGCTGAGGGAGCTAGCACAGGTCATTGCCAGACCACTCTCCACCATCTTCAGTAAGTCATGGCAGACAGGAGATGTGCCTGGGGACTGGAGGAGAGCAAACATCACTCCAATCTTCAAAAGGGGGAAAGAGGAGGACCCAGGCAACTATAGACCGGTCAGCCTCACCTCCATCCCCAGAAAGGTAATGGAGCAATTTATCCTCAGTGTTATCCTGAGGCATATCAAGGATAAGGGGGTCATTAGGAGCAGTCAGCATGGTTTTACCAAAGGGAGGCCATGTTTGACCAACCTGATCGCCTTTTATGAAGACATAACCAGGTGGACAGATGATGGTAGAGCAGTGGATGTGGTTTATCTTGATTTCAGTAAGGCATTTGACACGGTCTCCCACAGCATCCTTTTGGCTAACCTGAGGCAGTGTGGTCTAGATGATCAGGTAGTGAGGTGGATTGGGAACTGTTTGAAAGAAAGAAGTCAGAGAATTGCGGTCAATGGGATGGAGTCTAGCTGGAGGCCTGTAACTCGTGGGGTTCCACAGGGGTTGGTGCTGGGACCGGTTCTGTTCAACATATTCATCAATGACCTAGATGAGGGCACAGAGTGCACTGTCAGCAGGTTTGCTGATGACACCAAGCTGGGTGGAGTGGCTGACACACCAGCAGG
>JANHGN010006290.1:0-10882 GCA_024605025.1 Megaceryle maxima | reverse complement strand
AAAACCATTAGAAGTACTACAGTATACGCTGAATGAAGCGCACTAACAGGCCCGGCGGGTGGTGGGGGGGGGGCCGGGGGATGGGTGCGCACGGGTGGGGTGGGGAAAAGGCAACCAAAAACATCTCTCTCAAACACAACGGGGAGTGTGATTATTGAGCACATGCAGTCTGTCTTCCCATACACAACTTGTGACTCTTTTTTTAATGTACACTAGGACATGTATCTTTTATTTACAGGATTAGTCATATTTGGGGGCAGTTTGAGACATGTTAATATCTTCTTGTACAGTGATTTGATTATTCCTCCCCAATTAATAGCTGCTTTCAACTATCAAACCCATCAGCACCAAGGAGTTAAGTGTGGAAGTGAGTAACTTTCTAGAGGTGTCCATGTGATGAAGAGTGGATAATTTAGCAAAAGAGAGGTTCATATGCGTAAAGACACTGTACTCTAATGGTCTAAGATGTATATTTGAGAGACCTTTTATCTTGCAGGATTTTGTAGATCCAAATACAGGCTTAAAGCTTGAACACATGTATAGAATTTAAAGGGAAGAAGATGCTTACTTATCTCAAACGTGTAAATAGGTCTTTGTAAGACCAAGGCCAAAGTTAATTATTCTGTAAATTTTGCTGTGATAACTTGTACACTTTCTTCGGTAGGTAAAGAATGAAGTTGCATACTAAAGGATAAAAGTCACCTTGCAAAAGTTGTCTTCATAGTGACTCTGAGATAATGTTAAAAATGTGCAATTTCTAATTCTTTTTATATGCCATTCCTTGTTTAGTCAGTGTTAAGGTAACTGTTGTGCAAGTTCTATATTAGAACTGTCAGCCTTTAATTCTCATTTTCATTAAGATCTTGGATTAAATTGTTGTAAGAGTTATATTTAAATAAAATTAATTCCTGAAACTTGTACAGAATTAACCAAAGCAATGCAAGAAATCTTTGCATTTATTTATGTGGAGGTCAAATAGTGAATTTCTTTTGTTGCCTTGAAATTTAACAAAGTGTTTCTGAATTACTGTATTTATCTTAAGAACTGTTTAAGTCACTTTTCTCCAGTATGTTGATGTTTCATGGAAGACTTATGTAATTTGGAAGTGGATTGACAATACTGAATTTTTATTTTAATTTTTTACTCCATTATAGACAAGGTAATTAATTTGGCCATTTGATTTCTGAAAGGATAGCAGCCACACAGTATACCAAAGTAAATTCTGCCTTACATAATAAATGTAGTGAGAAAGTGAAATTACCTCTGCTGAGAACATTTCAGTTTGGTACTTCAAATGTGCATCTTCATTTAAGCTGGACTGAAACAGGTACCTTTTTTTCCTATAACAAATATAAACAAAACTGAAATCAGGTAACTTCTGTGTAGTCTCTCTTGTTCTTGTAGTCATGTCTGTTTAAGGATATGTAGCTGCTTTAGAATAAAATTGCTTTTTGGTGAGCCAAAGCAGAAGGAAATGTTTAGTTTTTAAAAAATGTATGACCTGCATATTATATGACTTATAAATTACAAATGGATTCATGCTGCTCACCATCCTCTGAATATACTGAGCAGATCTTAACTTTTTTTTTGTGCAAAAGTGGTTTTTTTAATTGCAGAGAACATAGTATGTACATTAATATGTACACATTGCTCTGCCAGGAAGCTTTATAAATACCAGTAAATAAAACATATGAGGTTGAGATGGTAAATCTAAAACCATGGGAAGGTATTGAAGAACTTGAGTCCTTCATTAAGATACTCTGGAGAGAAGTAAACCCTCTACAGGAAAGCTGTAAGAGGCTTCAGTCCTTTGTGATAGCGGGTCTGCCGAGCTACGGAGAAAATACCCATGGCTTAGATGTTTCTGTTCTAGGGCTTATTCTACAACTACATTGTTGGGGTTTGTTGCTTTGTTAGAAATCAAATGTGCGTGTTGTTCCAGTCAGTACTTTCCCACTGAAAAGTGTGGAACAACTTTATTGCCTTGTTTCTCTCTTCTTTAGCCTCTTTCACAGACTATTAGAAACCTTCATGATTTGTTTTTATTGAAAGATTAGTGAATATATTTTTTTCCCTCTAATTTTTCTTCTGTGTTTACTTTGTGCTTGATAACTGTTCTGTATATATTTACCTTACCAGTTTCCCACATGTAAGTATGTGACTCATGTAGTCTGTTAATTGTGTGGGTCTTTCATGCAGCGGGGGGAGGGGATTTTCTCTGAAATTTATGAGCGGGTGCAGTGATTGAAAGTTTTCATTTTTCATTTAACTTCATTGTTCTATTTTTACCTTGCTTTTCAAGGAAAAATGTATATGGGCCTTGCACTTTTGGTCTGACAAGCTGTTGGTTTTTTTTAGTGGTAAGGTAACAGTTTCTAGTAAAGAATTGGTTTTGAAAACTCGATAAAAGGGGAAAAATTAGAGAATTTTTGTTCTCTTTAGGCTCATTCTTTGCTGTTCTTTGCATTCTATGCAAAGAGAAGTAACTAGTTGATCTTTCTAATTGTTTCTGTAAAATAATATAGTTTGGTAGGTTTGGTTTGGTTGTTTTTTTTTTTTTTTAATTAAACTCTCCTACATTAAACCAGTTACTCACAGCCATATAATTTGTCACATAGTGACCAGTGCATAAAAAGGCTATTTTACCAAATTTATTACTGCTTCTTATTCATGTTCTTGACCCATTTTGCATAAACAGTTATTAATAAGGCAGGCTACCTGGAATATATACAGCAGTGACAGATTTATAAAGTGGAAGAGACAGAATGGAAGATGTTTGCCTTGTAAGTATTTCACATTATCACATACCTCATGAAAGCTTTGAGCCTTGATGTCATCTTACTGCCAGTTTATAATTATTGCCACATTATCATCTAAAAGTTCAAGAACAATTTTCTCAACTTATTTAAGCAGACATACTTCTAAACTTTGATGTCCCATCCTCCCAAACACTCCCATTTTGGGAGTAGCTTTTAATTAGAAAAAAAAAAAAAAAATTCTATTGTCACCTACTTGAGTTTAAAATACAAATGTTTAATATGGAGAGACACTAGTGTACTGTGGAAATAGCAGGGATAACGGCTTCATGTATTATTTCAGAGAGAAGGTCTTTCATTTATCTAGATATTCAAGTCAAAGTAGTCTTTATGTCAATTTAGTTTTGTCAATGTATAAATATATATATAAAATACATATACATATATATGTACATATGGCAGTGGTAGCAGTAAGGCCTGATGAATTAAAAGTATTGCATATATTTGTTTTATTTTGGCCCTTTTTTTCCTCTTCCATTAAATTCAATTGTTTGTTATCTTGAGTAGTTTGTTTTTCAGGTGGAAAGCTTCTAATTAGCTTTCTTATGTATTAATTTCTAAGAATTACAGTCCTACAATTTTTGTTCTATTATGTTGTGCCATTATATACTGCTGCATTTATTGCAGCCCCACTAAACTTAAATATGAAAACCAGTCTTCAGTAAAAAATAAAGGAATAGGCAACTGCTGACATTTTAAAGGAAAAAATAATTTTTATGTGGCATGTATTTTACAGTGGTAGCAACACTGAGTCTTGGACTGTTCTATTTGTCTCAAGCTTGTAGAAGTGTGTGACATCTAAATTTCAGTATCTGAAGGCATCACCTGTCTAACTCTGAAGTACATTTTGTAGCAAGTAGTTGTTAAAGCATGTTGTGAACATAAGTGTGCAAGAACAGTGCCTGTTGTTTGTCAGTTACGTTAGATCTGTTGAAAGGCTAATTTGAGGAAATTTATTCTAAATTGGGAGTTCAGCCATGCCGCTAAAACTAAAATGGTTTTTGCCAAGCAGAAGAAAATTGTATTAAGTGATTAAAGAGATACTTTCCATGTAGGAAATAACAGTTGGAAGGTAATTGATATGATAATTTTTTCATAGTGAATGATGAATGCCCTTCTTATGTAAGTTCCCATACTAAGTCATTTCAGGTCACTTGCTGAACCTGTGGCAGTGCTAGTTCAATATACTATCATTTTAAATGTTCACGGATGTTATCCATCATCCTTGAGCAGTGATAGTAAACTGATCTTGTGTTAAAATGCTCATTAAACAGCTTGTTACAGATGAGATTTTAAAATTAGTATTTCTTGCACTCAGGTTTCTGACAGTCTATCAAGCTGCCTTTGTTAACATTTTTTTGGTATGTGGTCAGCTAAAAAATACTTCTGTGAACAGCCACAGTATCTGCACAAACATTTCCCTGACCACTTAAACAGACTGAAAACACCCCTTTTTCTCAATCTGCAGCCACTTTGATTTCTTTTTGTTTGCATTTTGAGCTCTGATGGGGTTTTTCTGATTGTTCTCCTTGAGAACTATACACGACCGTGTCTCCTCCTAGTACACATGGTACAGCTGCCTCTCTACTCCCTGTCCTAGCTCTGTGGAATGTTACACCCAGAAAGTGCCCCCTTTTTTAAAGTCTGCTTCTGCCACTTCTGTTTCACGGCAGCGCTGCTTCCTGCTGCTCTGACCGTACACTGGTTCCAGTGCCTCCTACAGCTGTAACTTCTCGTGGCAGTACCGTAGCTGGGGTGGCTCTCGTGGCTGTAGCAGCACAGCGTGTACACTCTTGTTCTCTCTAGCAGTGTGACCCAACGCCTGTCAAACGTTTGCATGGCCCGAGGGAAGTTCACAGCTGAAAAAGGAGTGACATCTCACATTGCTAAAAGACACTTAAGACACTCGCACCAAGTCAGAAGTTCAAGGTAAAAAAAAAAAGGGGGGGGGGGGGGGGCGGGAGGGGTGAAACACACACGACACAAGGACACGCGGTACATCTATTAGAGTAGAAAAATAAAAGCCCTCACGAAAAAGAACTCGGTAGCATGTGGCCGAGCGGGAGTTTGAGGCGGGCTGGGACAGCGCAGAGACCTCTGGGAGCCGGCAGCTCTCGCGGGCGAGGCCGAGATGCTGACGTAGCAGGGCGTTGCTGGGACAACCGCGGGAGATTGAAACGGCGAGAAACCGGAAGCGACGCTCGGACCGCGCTGCACGAAGCAGCGGCCGCCTCTCTCTGGAGCGCAGCCAGAGGGGCGCGTGGCAGTGCACGCGGGAGGGCCCCGCATCCTGCAGGGAGCTGCCAAAAGGGCGGGAACTCGCCTCAGAACAGACACCGCTGTTGCCATGGGGATAGTATCAGTGGAGTCCGATGGCGGACCCAGCCAAGAAGGGTGCTGCCAGAAGCAATGTGGCCACCCAGGTGGAGCTCACACACAAACATGCAGCTGCCCAGGTCTCCGGCTGCCTGAGCTTGTCACTCGAACCCAAGGACAGCACAGGCAACACCTCTGTGGTGCGACCAGGTGAAGGATCTGCTCAGCCTGGTGGCAGAGCTGAAAGATGAACTGGAAGCGTTAAGCAGTATCAGGGAGTGACGGGGAGAGAGATCGGTGGAGACACAGCCTGAGGCAAAGGCAGTAGCTGGACGCTCCACGAGGAGCAGAGGTTCCCCTCCCTGCTTCCTGCTGGACATAAGGAGGGAACCCAAGAGACAGAGGGGAATGGAAGCAGGTGCCTGCTCGGGGAGGCAGGTAACTCCCCTCCTGGCATCTCTCACCCTCCCAGTTGCCCTTACACAACCGGTTTGGGGCTCTGGAACTTGACGGCCAGGCAAATGAGAATGTAGAGGAAGGTCCTTGCAGGGTGTTGCCTGGGGTGTCAGCCAGCCCTTCACATTAGGGCTGCTTCTGTTAAGAAAAAAAAGGAGGGTGATTGTGATCAAAGGGTGATTCCCTTCCGAACGGAACAGAGGACCCCATATGCTGGCTGGTTCCATCCCACCAGGAAGCGCTGCTTCTGTGGGTTAGAGAGATCACCAGGAAACTCCCTGGTCTCATTATTACCTGCTGCTGGTTATGCAGGTTGGCAGCAGTGAGGTTGTGGACAGAAGTCCGAAATTATTAAGAAGGACTTTAAGGCACTGGGGCAATTGGTAGAAGGATCAGGAGCTTGGGCAGTGTTTTCCTCGATCCCTTCAATGGCAGGGAAGAATATTGAAAGGAACAGGAAAACATACCTGGTTACCACAGGGCTCAGAGGCTGGTGCCACCAGCAGAACTTTGGGTTTTTTGATCATGGGCAGGTCCTGTTGATGACAGAGGGAGTTCAGCTGTCTCAAAGAGGGAAAAAAGGTTCTTGCTCATGAGTTGGCAGGACTCATTGAGAGGGCTTTATGCTAGGTTCAAAGGGAGAAGGGGATAAAATCAGGCTTGCTAGAGATGAGCCTGGGAGCAGCACACCAATGTTGGGGGTGAAATTGATAGCCCAGCTCATGTGTATCTACACCAATGTATGCAGCATGGGCAACAAACAGGAAGCTGGAAGCCACTGTGCAGCAGGACAGCTATGACATAGTTGCCATCGCAGAAACGTGGTGGGATGATTCTCACAACTAGAGTGCTGCAATGGCTGTCTACAAGCTCTTCAGAAGGGGTAGGCAGGGAAGGAGAGGTGGTGGGGTAGCTCTATATGCCCAGGAGTGTTCTGACTGTATAGAGCTCAACAGCTGTGATGGTGTCATAAAATGTTTATGGGTAATTATGAGAGAGAAGGCCAATAAGGCAGATATCCTGTTGGGAGTCTGTTATAGACCAGCCAACCAGGATGAAGAGGCAGATTAAGCATTCTACAAGCAACGGGCAGAAGTCTCAAAATCACCAACCCTTGTTCTGGTAGAGGACTTCAACTTACTGAACATCTGCTGGAAATACAACATAGCAGAGAGGAAGCAGTCTAGGAGGTTCCTGGAGTGTGTGGAAGAGAACTTCCTGACACAGCTGGTAAGTGAGCCTACCAGGGAAGGAGCCTCACTAGATCCGCTGTTTAGTAACAGAGGACTGGTGGATGATGTGGTGGTCAGAGGCTGTCTTGGGCTTAGCGACCACAAAATCATAGAGTTCTTGATTCTTGGTGAAGTAAGGAGGGGGGTCAGTGGAACCATTACCATGGACTTCTGGAGGGCAGACTTTGGCCTGTTAAAGGACACTGGTTGTAAGAGTCTCTTGGGAGACAGTCCTGAAGGGCAAAGGGATCCATGAAGGCTGGACATTCTTCAAGAAGGAAGTCTGAGGGGCAGAAGCAGCTGTCCCCATGTGTCATAAGATGAAATGGCATGGAAGAAAACCAGCCTGGCTGTATGGGGAGTTTTGCTGAGTCTCAAAGAGGGAAAAAAGTGTGTTTAGCAGCTTTGGAAGAAGGGGCAGGCTATTCAAGTAGAGTACAAGGATCTAGTTAGGTCATGCAGAGAGAATATCAGAAAGGCAAAGGTCCAGCTAGAACTCAAGCTGGCTACTGTTGTAAGAGATAATAAAATGGGTTTTTGCAAATACATTAACAACAAAAAGAGAGCCAAGGAGAATCTCCACCCATTACAGGGTGCAGGGGGGAACATTGCCACCAAGGATGAGGAAAAGGCTGAAGTACTTAATGCCTGCTTTGCCTCAGTTGTTAACAGTCAGACCAGTTATCCTCAGGGTATTCAACCTCCTGAGCTGGAAGACAGGGACAGTGCAGAATAAACCCTCCATAATCCAGGAGGAAGCAGTTAACAACCTGCTCTGGCAACTGGACACTCAAAAGTCTATGGGGCCAGATGGGATCCACTCGAGTGCTGAAGGAGCTGTCACAGGAGCTTTCCAAGCCTCTATCATTTATCAACAGTCCTGGTTAACAGGGGAGGTCCCAGATGTTTGGAGGCTTGCCAACATGATGCCCATCTACAAGAAGGGCCGGAAGGAGAATCTGGGAAACTATAGGCCTGTCAGTCTGACCTCAGTATCAGGGAAGATCATGAAAAAGTTCATCTTGAGTGCACTCAGCACATAGAAGATAATCAGGGCATCAGGCTTAGTCAGCATGGGTTCATGAAGGGCAGGTCCTGCTTGACCAATCTCATCTCCTTCTATGACCAGGTGACCCACCTAGTGCCTGAGGGAAAGGCTATAGGTGGTGTCTACCTGGATAATAGTAAGGCATTTGACACCATCTCCCAAAGCATTCTGCTGGAGAAGCTGGAGACTTGTGGCTTAGACAGATGTGCTCTTTGCTGTGGTAAAAACTGCCTGGATGGCTGAGCCCAGTGAGTTGTGCTGAATGGAGTTAAATTCAGTTGGTGACTGGTCACAAGCAGTGTTCCTCAGGGTTCAGTTTCGGCACCAGTCTCGTTTAATATCTGTAAATTTGCAGATCACACCAAATTGAGTGAGAGTGTTGATCTGCTCAAGGGTAGGAAGGCTCTGCAGAGGGATCTGGACAGGTTGGATAGATGGGCCAAGGTCAGCTGTATGACGTTTGACAAGGTCAAGTACCAGATCCTGCACTTGCATCACAATAAACCCAGGTAATTCTACAAGCCTGGGGAGGAGTGGCTGGAAAGTTGCCTGGCAGAAAAGGACCTGGGTTGCTGGTAGGCAGCTGGCTGAACATGAGCCAGCAGTGTGCCCAGGTGAACAACACCATCCTGGCCCGTATCAAAAATAGCATGTCTAGCAGGAGTAGAGAAGTGATCATGCCCCTGTACTCGGCACTGGTGAGGCCCCAGCTTGAGTATTGTGTTCAGATTTGGGCAGTACAGTATAAGAAAGACATTGAGGTGCTGGAACAGGTCCACAGAAGGCTAACAAAGCTGATGAGGCATCTGGAGAACATGTCTTATGAGGAGAGGCTGAGGGAACTGGGATTGTTTAGTCTGGAGAAGAAGAGGCTGAGGGGAGACCTTCTCACTCTCTACAACTGCCTGAAAGGAGACTGTAGTGACATGAGTGTTGGTCTCTTCTCCCAAATAACTAATGACAGAACAAGAGGAAATGGACACAAGTTGCACCAGGGGAGGTTTAAATGGGATATTGGGCAAAATTTTTATACTGAAAGAGTGGTGATGCATTGGAACAGGCTGCCTAGGGAGGTGGTGGAGTCACCATCCTTGGAGGTGTCCAAAAAACATGTAGATGTGGCACTTTCAGGTTATGGTATAGCAGTTATGATAATGTGAGGTAGATGGTTGGACTTGATGATCTTTTCCAACCTTAATGATTCTGTGATTCTGACCCTGCGAATTCAACCTTTTGATGCTGCCCCAAAAGAGAGAAACCCATGGTAAGTTTGGCAGAGGCAACTGGCTTTATACAACTAAATAAAAATACCAGGCTGGTATTTTTATCCCAGTATACAGCTGAGGTACCCTGAATCCCTGTGGCTCCGGAACAGCAAATAGAGTCTTTATTCAATAAAAATATATATTCAGCCTAAGCAACAAAGAGACAGCTGGATATAAATAGCACAACAGTAAGAGGCAGCAGCAGTTTTGAGCAAGTAAGGTGAGCTGGGTAAAAATACTACTTCTTAAATGGGAACCTGTCTAAAAGATGAGAGCTGCAAACATTATTTCTCAGGAGAATAAGTAGTGACATGAGAGTGATCCCGAATGCTTGTGGATGTAGGTGTCTGTGAAACTGCATATGGGAAAGGAAATGAAGGATTCAGCATTCAGCTATTCACAAGGGAGCTAACCACATGACATGGTGGTTGTAAAACTAAAATTTACCTAAAAATGTTTCTCTTGCAACAGTTTTCTCTGTTGTAATAAGGTATTAAAATGATGAGCAATGCTTTTGTTAGTAATAAAAGGGTAGGTTTAGAATTACAAGCAAATCACTGAGTGCACTCCATGTGTTCATTCATGTGTTTCAGTCTACATGCCATACCACGGATCCAACACTAAATTGCACCAGGAGTAAAAATATAGTAAAGAAAGTGGCTTGAACTGAAGAAAGGCTTGAATTTGAAACAAGTGGCTTGACTGGAGCACTGAAAAATAGTCATGAAACCAGAAACTTTTTCTGGAAATAAAATTGGAAAATATTTAGACTGCACTTTGTATGCTCAAGTAGTAGGTGCCAATAAAAATGAAGGCAAACAGAAGACTGCCTTATTTTTTACAATAGGAGCAGGAGCAGATGGGTTTAACAGTTTTCATCTAACTTAGAGGAGGCTTATTATGAAAGTCTGAGGAGTACAGGATTCTAAAGAAAACGAATGAGTCATAGCTAGACTTGCCAGATCTCTCTGGACCCAAACCCAGACTCTGAATAGCACACTGTCTGCAGAGTACTCAGGATCAAGGACCTGCAGAGCACCACCTGCAGGCAACGTCTCGTAGGTGGTTCCTATGTCTTTACTGGACTGTTTTCAGAACGATGACTGTGGTGTGCTGCCCAGAACCTACCTACTCGGACTGGGGATTCAGGGACCCCTCAGCACTCTAGCTGCTATGTTCTCCTAAACTCAATAGTTCCATCTTCCTTGTAGTGGTACTTTCAATAGTCAGATGCTTTGCTGGCAACCTGAAGCCTGCAATGCACTATGGCTAGCAAATCTAGTTCATGAAAGAAAGTATTTTAATTGGGAACTAAAATGGAATAGAGAAACATCAGAAATCATTGTTACTGATCAAAAATTGAAGGGCCAACCTTCCAGTTTTGGAGATATAAATGAAACTCCAGCAAGAAGCCAAACCGAGCTTGAATTGAACCTGACACTCACAGGAAAAAGGTTACATGTACTCTGTCATAGTGACATGTTGACTTTGTGCTTGACACTGAGTGCCCTAATTGCCCAGGGTACTGATGCATCTATGACTGCTACCAAAAACAGAGTGTGGAGGAAAGGATATGTGAAGAGGGTCCTGTTGGGAAGCCGGCCGAGTATCGACAATCACACCAATCTGGCTACACGCCGATCCCTTTATTCTAACTGCGTCACTTGCTTACATAGTGGTTACAATCTGATAACATGTATATCAACTACTTTCATTGGCGTTTGGCTACAAGCATACAAATCAAGCTCT
>JANHGN010006281.1:0-27302 GCA_024605025.1 Megaceryle maxima | reverse complement strand
AAGTAGAAGGGGCCAGGCTCTTTTTTCAATGGTGTGCTGTAATAGGATGAGAGGCAAGGGTCACAAGCTGGAACACAGGAAGTTCTGCCTCAGCATGAGGAGAAGCATCTTCACTGTAAGAGTGACAGAGCACTGGAATAGGCTGTCCGGGGAGGCTGTGGAGTCTCCTTCTCTGGAGACTTTCCAGACCCACCTGGATCTGTTCCTCTGTGGGCTGCCCTGGGTGTTCCTGCTCTGGCAGGGGAGTTGGACTCGCTGATCTCCAGAGGTCCCTTCCAACCCCTACCATTCTGTGATTCTATGATTGAAGGAAATGCTGGGATGTTCCAAAAACACCAGGTCAAAGCTATTTCGGACAAATTCAATATGATTACACAGCAGTATCATACTGTTCTGGGCTCAGCTGAGATAGAGTCCATTTTCCAAAGAAGCTGGGAGGGGGCACAGCTAGGACAGCTGACCTGAACTAGCCAAGGGAATGTTCAATACCATATGATGCCAAGCTCAGTATATGGCTGGGGGAACTGTCCAGGAGGAGGAGGGATCATGGGTCAGGAACAGACTGAGCATCAGGTTCCAGATGGTGAGCAACTGCATTGTGCATCACTCTCTTTATATATTTGTTTTTAGTTTTATGGTTATTATTACTTCTCTCCTTGGGTTGTCCTGTTAAATTGTTCTTATTTCAACCCAAAGGTTTTACCTTTTTTTGGGAGGAGTGCACAAGCAGCCACGTGGTGCTTAGTTTCCAGCTGAATTTAAACCATGACACATACCTTTGGCTGACCCAAATCTGTATTTTCTACTGAATAAATAAGTGGCCAGAAAAACGTGGCCCAGTTCTACTCATAAATAGAATGTTAGAAACTTCTCACTTTCTGTATCCCTTTGTCTGCCCTGGTGCCTCAAAAGAACTGTTGGTCCTGTAGGATCCCAGTGCCTCCAGTGAAGGCTCCTCTGCCTTCCTCATGAAGTATTTTGAGCAGATCAGAGAGAGGCTTAATTGCTGTTAACCACTAGAAGTACACCATAGTATCTACCTTATAGTCATACTCCCTGGGAGGTCAGCCTTTTTATGAAGTGACTCTTAAATAAGTCTTGTTTCACCAGGGCATGTTGGGAATGTTAACCAATAATACGCTCTACAAACACTGCCTCTAATGTTAGAGAGGATAAATAAAATTGCACATAGAAATGTTTTAGTTGTAGAAGGAACTTGCACTTTAAATTATAAGTATATTCCCCAATAATGCAATTCAAATTAATATGACAGATGCCATGGAGGGAATGAGTAATCTGTACAAAATTTCAGTAGAAGAAAGCTCTGTGTTATAGCTTCAGAGCAACAGAAGCAACACCACTGTTACAAGTTCAAATTTTTAAACAAGAATTCAAAGTGAAAAATTGGTCAACATTTTCTTTTACCCAGAATAGGTATACTTTAAACACAGACCTGAGAATATTAGCAGCTCCAGGACACAATAACCTCATCATTACAGGGCAGGGGGCACACAGGATTGGTTTATTTATAACAATATCATGAATACTAGCAACATATTTAAAAATATTTAACTGCTTTAATGCATAATCACAAGAAATGAATCTACCAATAAGCAATTCTTCACTTTTTATAGTGCAGCCCACTGTGCATTAAAGGAGGTCAGAGAGTTTGTCTTTGCCAAGTTCATTTCTGCTCTTTGAAAGCCACAACAATATTTGTAGATGTCACCATTCTACACAAACTGAAAGGGAAAGACCAAACATAAGGAACTCTCAATGGTTACTAAAGAAAACTGCTTGACTCGTCTGCACAGCCTCATTTGGTAAAGAGCAGTAATTTGTTCTCTCAGCTCAGGAGGTGCTGGCTATTTTCTTTGTAGTGGATTATTCCCCTCTGTCTCCATACTTGAAATGATGCAATTTTTGTTGTTGTTGTTGTTGTTGTTTTGCCCTAGTTTCATCATTATAAATTATTACATTTGAATCAGCTTCTGACCTAGATCTTAAGAAACAGAATATTTCCAAGCTAAAATTCAGAGCTTACTTATTCTCAGAGACAGCCACAATTCTGGGACACAAGCTTAGATTAATGCAGGGAGGGGGGAAGTATTGGAAAGTGGGTATTGACTTTTCTTTCAGTTAA
This sequence comes from Megaceryle maxima, assembly GCA_024605025.1. Taxonomy (NCBI): domain Eukaryota; kingdom Metazoa; phylum Chordata; class Aves; order Coraciiformes; family Cerylidae; genus Megaceryle; species Megaceryle maxima. The sequence continues at coordinate 25,159 of JANHGN010006281.1, read as the reverse complement.
TTGTCTGAAACTGAAACAGACAACAAGCAAATACAGAAAAACCACCAGAGCCATAATGAAGAAATGGGCAAAATCAGCCAGTAAACCAATTGTACTAAATGGCTACAGTCTAGAATGCTGCATTCAAGGTCAGATAGAAGAAACTTCTTTGTTCAACAGGAATGAGGAAAGGTCTACTCTAAGAGCCTTTTTTGGTTTGCTTTGCTTTCAAAACCTAAATCACATAACTGATTTCCAGGGTGAACCATATAGCAGAAATAAAAAGTCATCCATACAATGGTTTGTTCAGAACCCCTGTTTTCATCAGCTAAAAAACCTCCATTTCCACACAATCAGTTATGATAACCAGCAGATAAAAGAGATGGGTAACTGGCCATTCACAGCCCATTTTCACAATACCCATTCTTGAGGTCTATGAGTAACTTGAGTAGGGAACCTGCAGTAGAAATGTTTCTATTCCCTTCTACTTTCACCTTGTTCATTATACGTAACGATAAAAAGGGGTAAACCAGAATGAAACAGTAAGACTCTTCCAAGACAACACATTTTGCTACTGCAGCCTCAGCACAACTGGCAAACAGTAGGGGCCATCCATTCACTTGAGTGAAAACTACTCACCATCTCCCAGATTAAACACACTCTGAGGGAATTCATTCATGTTGGGTTTGGTGGTGGGGTTTTTTTAAACTTATATTTTACTTCTTATTCAACTTCGGAGAATTGCACTGAACTCATTATGAAACTGCTACTTACCCTTCAAGTATGCACACTTGCTCTACTAAATGTTATTTGGTTTGCTTTTTAAGTCTGTTGAAGTCAGAAAATATCACGCTGCAAAAAAACCAGATAGTGACGCTTTGGTCAATTCATTAATCTATTCTCAACAAAAACCCATAGGAACCATCCTCCAGAGTAAGAAGATGGATAATGTCTAGTGGATCTGCCAAAGACAGCTATGGCCTTTTGTTGTGGACACAAGCAAGCTGGTAAGGCAACCTGCTCTCTCAGGAATCACTAGGATTTCATCATTCCAACCAACTCCCAATCAGTTCCAACCAACTCCCTCATGTCTTTGTGAAATGTATGAACATTAAGTAAAAGAGCACCTGGAATCCACTAAGCACAGGCAATCAGAGAGAGGAAGAGATTTTTTGGCACTCACAGGTGTGATTGAAGAAACTATTTCAGCTATGCAGGTCTCACAGCTGCATTATCCAAAAACAAAAGCCAAGAGGTGACACTCTTTCTCAGTGCAGAAAACCAGCCAGCACTATCTGCCAAGAGCCATTTCTATGGTTCTGTATTTCTTTTATTCCAACCACTTGCTCCTTCTTTGCAAATGTGGATGAAATACTCCCCCTGCCCCTCTCAAGATTTGCAGACTCAGAATCAGTCCAGCTTCTTCAAATACCTCATCTACTGCTTGAATGTTAACTTTTTGCTATGTTTTCCTTAGATACATTTCTTTCAAACTCCCTCACACCATTTTCCTCTGTTGGTTTTCTTTACAACCTAACCACAATTTTATTTCGCTTCCGGTTTGTTTTCCTCTCCTAGGTATTCTCTCTGTTTACTTTCCCCTCTCATTTCATAACAGAGAGAAGATATCAAAAATTTCTCATCAGTCTTCTCTTCTAGAAAAGAAATGTTTCCAGCTCTAATAAGAAAACCAACAAAAAAACCAAAAAACCAAACCAAACCAAACCCAACCAAAACAAAAAAAAAAAAAACCACACCAAAACCAAACTGCTGAATTTCCTGTCAGAACCAAAGACTGGCCCAGATAAGAATCCAGCCTGGAATACAAACCCCCTGACTTGGTCTTGATTACATGATGAAAAGACTATTTCCCAACTCAAAAGCTTTGGAAGAAGCTGATTTACCTCCATGCAGAATAGGAAAAACAGTGAGCTTCAAAGTCTGAAACCAAATGATGCAAAATGAGAAAAGCTTCCTGTCATGCTATACCAACAGTTAACTGTCATTCACAAAGAGAAAAGAAGGACCAGGGCAGGGCTGGGGGGGGTGGAGCATGTGTTATAAAAAGTCACATTCTTCATAATCAATACAGCCATAAAGAATTTGTTCTTCACTAATAACTCATGTGAGTCTCCCTATAATCCCTCTCTTACCTACTTTGATCTGCTATTGTTCTGTTGTTCTTTGTATCTGTTCTATGTATTTGATGAATCTTCCTAAGTAGAAACTTATTTTCTAATACATATCTCTGAAATTAATACATAAAAAACCATATATATAAGTTATATTAAACTGCAGACCACAATTTCCATATTTGCTTCCCAACTCTAGCATTTTGCATCAGAATCTGCCCTCAGACAAATCCATCACATACATAGAACCAAAGTCATTACTGTCATCATTTGGGCTGTCAGCCCAATCCCATGCAAAATTAAATGACACGTAATTAACCCCCTTAAGACTGAGTTTAAAATAGTCAGGACACATTCATTCACACCACCAACAATGCATTAGACCTATAAACTCATTTGCAGACTAATGCCCTTCAACAAGCAAGGAATTCTGGCCAAATGTTGATCTGAGATCAATGGTAATACCCTATAATGCAAAACATGAGCTTGATTTTTCTGCTTCAGTGTTTGAGCAAAGAGTATAGTATATCACTTTCAACAGTTTTGTGTATAGAATGAAAAAGGTTACTGTTCTGTTACCAAAAAAGCAATCTCGTGTCTCCACATTGATTAATTATTACGTCAAAAATTTAAACACTCGGATCTTAAGAACTGGAGAACTGTGATGGTTAGAAGTCAGCTCAGACAACAGTGATTGCATTAAACAGTCCTGTTCAGGTACTGATTCAGCAGCACTAGAAAATATTTATTTACCACTAAAGCAGTTGTGAAACCAGTATAGTGAAGCATTCTAATTAACACTTACCACTACAAGGCAGATAAAGCATTTTCAAATGTTTATTTTCAATCTCTGTTCATTTTTAATGGTTTCTTTAGCTTTCCTAAATTCATTTAAAAGGTAATTTCCAACCTACATTCAATATCCTGGCCTTACAGTCATAGCTGAAATAAAGTTCTAAAATACAAGATGGATAATGACCTTCAATGAACGATGGTGCTGAGCACTGCAGTTGTGCATGATTCACATCACAGACCATGCTGCAGCTGAATGTACATCACTTCCTTGAGATGCCAGTGACACGTGTAGTAAACTGCCACAGACTAATGGGCAGTTTTTCTATTTTATTTGCATGACAAGTAATAAAGCAAAGGGAATTAATTTGGATTGCCCAAGGATTTTACTCCCTAGCTAGCTCTCTCTCTCACTTGCATACTCTCAGGTATAAGAAGAGGTACCAATAAAGCAAGTTGATGAAAAACAGTAATGAATTCCACAGCTTCCACACTCAAAGCTGGTCTGTGGTAACTGATAAAGCAAGAGATACCAGAATATGCATCCCAGCCCACAACCTAATTAAACCAAAAAAAAAAAAAAAAAAAAAAAAAAAAAAGATATATATATATCTCAGGACCTGCACTTAACAGAGCATTTATTTTTGTCATGTACAATTTGAGGCAGTAGATCTCTTCATTTCAAATCAGAGCTTCCTTTAAAATTCAATATGGATTTCACCTGAAGTAGTAACAATTGAAATGTGCTGCTCTGCCACTCCCATACACCCTTTCCAGGAAGCTGCTCGTATCTTCACTGGATGGGATTTTATGTATTTTTCAGCCTGTACCTTATTTGGCTCAGTTAGATCTGTGGGGTGGTGAGTGGGTAATTATTTTTGGCCTGAGATAGAGGTTGGGTGCAGTTTGGGTTTGGAGTGCTGACTTTCATCTACTCCAGTAAAGCAAACAGTGAAGATTTCCACTGGTGCATATTCAAGAATTAAAGCTTGGGCTCATGGTCAGTTAACTCTGATAGTGAAGAGACCCTGATTATATACCCCAAGACAGAGAAATTAACTAATAACTCACATTTATGACTAGGCCTTCAAATTTGAGGGCTGATCTAAATTTAGTTATTTGCCTCATTCTACTGTGTATTACTTTTTTCCACATGCTTCATTCCGTGGCAAGTTACAGCTTTGCTATTTTCAACATTTAAGTATTAATTATAAATTGACATTCTCCCAACTGCTGTATCTAGAGACCTTTGAGAAGCATGTCAGAAATGAGTGCCTCATCTAAAGCGCTCATGAGATGAGACTTACACAAGATATAAAAGCAATGGTTTTCTGTACACTAGAGATAATCAGATGCTTTATATTAGCATGAAAAGGGACATACTTTAGGATACATTAAAACAAATATTTAACTACGAGCTCTGAAATTCAGTTATCATTACTAAAGGGTAGACATTGACATCTTTCTCTTGCCCCTGTGCCCACAAACCTGCAGTTTCAGGGAACGCTCTGGAGTCTTGTGTAAATACCATAAAAGCAGCTCTCTCACCTGGGGAAAAGGGTGCACTGCACAGATTCTGAGGATTAGATTTCCTTTACTTGGATAGGAGAAATTTCCTTGGCACTTCTTGGTTTTTAAATAAAAGTGGGAAAATGCCTAAAATCCCAGATGTCTCTAGTGAATGCTTCTAGAAAAAAAGAAAAAATGGCCAAAAGCTGAACCCTCAATGGTTTGAACAATTTACAATTGTAAACACTCAATGGCTTGAATGATTTGCAGTTGTAAACAAGTGCTGGAGATTGAAGCCTGAATGCTTTGAACCCCTCTGCTCAGAAAAAAAAAAAAAAAAAATGGAGGGGAAAAAACTGCTAAGGAAATTTCAAAATTGGTCCCATGCTCTGAAGTACATTTAGCAACCAAACCCATCCAATGTACACTCAAATCCAAGCAGCCACTGTTTTCTTCTAGAACTATGGAAACACTGAACTTGCTATTTCTGATATATGGCAATTCTCTATTTACACCACAAAACTCCAGTCTAATCTCCCATCAGTCACCTCATCCTTAGCTTCAGTCTTTTGGCTTTACGTTAATTCTGAGGCATTAAGATGAGTCAAAGGAGGTTGGCAGGCAGTCAGTTTCTCTACTGGCCTGTAAGCACAACAGGAATTTTAATACCCACTTTACTCATTTAGCTGACCCAATCCTCACCAGCACACTTACTAATTACAGCTTTAAATCCTATAAAGAAGTTTATCTTTTATTATAATAGCCTATTATAAAGTCCAAGCTGTAATATTGAACATTTCTGGAAAACTTCCTCACTACTGGTTTTTCAGAGAGTATCTGCATTTCTTCCATAAACATTAAAGCATTGTGCACCTCTCAGCATATTAAGAAAGCATATAATTAACTTTATATCAAAAGCAGAGCCAAGACCTTCAAAAGTGGTTAGCAATTTTGTAATGAGCTATGAAAAAATAAAATACTCAGAATTTTTCTTGAAATTGAGATTCTTTTTAGAGCATCTCCAAATAGGCTTTAAAGAAATGAACACACTGAAAAATCACAACCTGTTTTTCAAAAAGCTACTACCATGCCCAGCTTAAATGAACAGAGAGGTCAGAAGAAAGATGCTAAGAAACCCAAAAGAACAACCAAGAGGATGCAAAACCCATTTATGGACTGTCTCTTCCCTGTAGAATTTGAAGGAAAATAAATTTTCACTGACCCTTGTATCTCACATTATAGAATATAACTATCCTTGCACGTTCCATATGGAGTTGCAATTCTTGGTTTTTTTCTTTTTTTTCCTGTTAACACAAAACTGGAATCAACCTCTCTTCAAATCTAGGTGTTTTCTCTTCAACTGACCCCAGACAGGTAGAGAAAAGCACCCCATCAGAGCAGACAGACAGCAAACAGGAGCTGTGAGGATGAAGCCCACATCTCCTACCTGCCATGGCAGCACCACTCTCCCAGGCTGTGGGCTGGTCTGAACTCAGAACAACGTTCAGCAAGATTCTGTAGGCCTGTAGCAAAAGCAGCACACTATTGCCATCTCTAGTCACTGGTCACAGGCTTTGTATCAACTCATCTTTGCAAACCTCGGGAACTGTCAGTGCTTGTCTGGACTTACCTTGGTCTATCTGAAGATCAAACAGGAGGTGGCTATTGCACACCTTCATTTAGTTTTAGCTTAGCTTTGTGCAATGATGCAGTGTAAGACCCAGTGCTACAGTAATTGTGAGGCATTTCTGTAATAACGAGTGGTTATTCTGTGTAAACTCTTGATGACCCTAGAATAACAACATACCACAGAGTAGTTCATACGCAGGATGACAGCAAAGGGATTGACAGTGCAAAAAACTGGATGGTAGAAGATATCTCAGCTATATTCAACTCAGGAATAATTGATTACTGGTCATTAAACACATGCAAATCTGGGAGCTGGGTACAACTAGATATAACAGAGAACAAAGTAAATAAGCATCCAACATAGACACATAGACAGTATATTTTACATTTGGGAAATTCAGCTGTAATGTGGAATTTCAGACATGAAGAAAGAGCAAGGTGTAAGCATGCATTAAAAAACAATAATAGCCCCAAGTGGGCTCTAGAAGAAAAAAAACCTGCTACCACCACCACCATCAGTGCCCTCCTTGTGACAAGTTGGCAGCTGTAACTCCCCCTCCATTCCTTGCCTAGGAAGGCTGTGGCTGTTGACCTTAGTGCACAGGAGGGTGCTAAATGGATCAGTATCACACCAGGGAAAGAGAAGAATAAATACTAGGGTGCATGAGAATAACAAAATTAACTGTATTATAGATGAGACCTTCTCTACAACAGCACTCTTTCTTTCTCTGAAATAATTATTCTTAGGCTAATAACAACTCTTTGATTAGACTGTTAAGACTTTAATTAGGCTAACACTAAATGCCTTGCTTTGCCTTTGCATAGGAAGTGTTTCTTAGGCCCACAAGCTGCAGTGCAGCGATTCATGCAGGAGAGTGCAGCAGCAGGAACAGTTTCAGAAAGGGAAATGCTGTGTGCCAGTGCTGGTTTCAAAGCCTGCTCATAAATGTCAAGCTAAGCAGCCATAAATACAAAAGAGATAACTTTAGAAACAGTTGTATCCCTGATGATATTCTTTTTTTTTTTTTCTACATAGGAATAAATATCTAAAAGTGGTTAAAATCACATATAAAACATTGTATTTTTATTACCTAAGAACAAGTACACAAACTGCTTATTATCACCCAAATTAAAGTGACTTAACACTTACTTATCTCTAAATGAAAAATAAAATCTGATACCAGCTGTGCAGGGAAGATGACACTTATTTAAAAACTGAAGTTCATTTACTTCCCTAGCCCTGTGTCTATAGGTTACTCATTTTGGAGATACATTTCAGTATCTCTTGATTTTCTTACCCTCCTAAAAAGTGGATAGTGACAAGAAACTCTACCCTTTAAACACCACACAGAGCTTTTGAGGCAATACGTAGCAAAATTGTTCGCTAAGTAAGTGTTCCTACTGTTTGAGATACAATAGGCAGCTGCTTACCATGCATTTGAGTTTGTGCTGACATGAGTATTTATATTGCCAAGTACAAAAATGAAACATAAGAATAAGCAACAATTTGATATTTACTTTATACTATTTAAATATCAGCAACAAACACTACCTGGATAACACAGAGACTAGTCAAAATAGTTTTCAGGTTGGTGGACTGTTATTTTGGGGGTTTTTTTCACTGTGGTATTGCTAACGGGTTTCTATTTTCACAAGCCCATCCATTTGTTCTGCAACTAAGTTTTGTTCAAGCACCTCACAGTTTCTATTTATCTTCAGCTACTTAAGCATCCCTTCAGGTCAAATAACTTTTATAGAAAGTCACTTCAGAATGACTGCTAGATGTTAATATACTTCAGAATGTGCAGAGTATGGGCAGCAGGACAGTATAACACACACACAGTAAGAGCAGCTCCACAGCAATGTGAATGTGGCTTGAGAGCAGCGTACATGGGCACTACATAGTTCTTTCTCATATATTTCAATATTGGAAGCATAAACAAAAATAATAGTCACATATGTAAGGAGACCAACATAGGATAGGCAATTATGTTTGGAAAAATCTAGAACAGTAGTACTGAAAACTGTCTTTGTTGATACATGCCTTTTTATATGCACACACATCTGTGGGAGAGTTGTGTTGTGCTCTTTCTCCCTCTTACAGAATTCCCCACTCAGAGCAGGACATAGTTTCTTACAGAACATTGGGTCTGTAAGTTCTAGCTACCAAAAACTTGGAACACACTTACAAGCATAATTTTGAAGTATTCCATTTCGTTGGATTTTAGGAATCACTTCTGGAATGAAGGTGTTTTTAAAGTACACACAAAAAAACCCCTATGTTTGTAATCAGTTTGGATCAAGGTGCAAATCCAGTGACACAGATATGAACCCTCGATTTACCTGACATTTTGCTTCCTAGGTAGCCTTAGTGTGCCCAAAGTTGAAGCTTTAGTTCATCTTATGCATCAGAAGAGCATCCTGTGTGCAATGCAGTCTTTCAGATTCTCCAGAAAAACAAGCTCTAATCTCATTTTAGAGACTCACAAGACCACAGGCAAGAAAACCATACAGATTTAACTAAAACAGTAACCACTGTCAAATGCAAGGACTTAGTCCTTGTAAGCTGCTGACAGAGTCAGTACTCCCTACTCCAAAATCACTGAGATTTAAAAACACAGATGGAAGAACTGGACAGCCATAGCAGGCCTCTGGTATCCAGCACACTGGTTGAAATAGCATTAAGAAAATAATTACACAGAACAAAAAAATTTCACTGAAATTGCCCTTAGTGAAGAGATCGAGAAAGTTTTTAAAGAGACCTATCTGTGATCCTAAAGAAATGGGTATTTATATATAACTCTCTTTGGAATTCTCTTTCCTGCATGAAATCATCGACTAGTTAGTACCAACTGAACAACTGCTGTACCTGTCCTTTTCAGTATACGGATGCATGGACCCCGGTTGAAGGTGCAACCAGAATCAGCTTTATTGAGAGCACACAGACTTCTATACCCTTGGGGTTTCTATTTATAGCACATGGACTTTATAACCCCAGCCCCGGGGGGTAGTACTTCCACAAAAAGTTTTTCCATCGGCCTCACAGCAGCTGGACTTCCAGCCACTGCTCATGCGGCATTTCCTCCGGTCACCACCCATGTCATGCCACTGCCTCATTCCTCCATCCCGGCCTGCGCAGAGACTCCCACAGTCCTTTGCTGGTATCATTAAAACCTGACTTCAGAACAAGTCACTCACATCTCCTGGTCAATCCTTTCTTAGCTGTGAGCTGAAACAGGAGGGTAGGGCTGAAAACATACAAAATCCTATAGAACAGATTTCCTTCATTCTCTTGTCACCAAGTGCAGCATCAAGACATTCTCCTCACTACACTCCCTGCCCAGGTGAAGTTGAGAAATCATCATATTACTTTTTGATCAGAGATTTCAAGAATACATTGGGATTCTGCAAAATCCAAGGGCATCCTGAACCTCCCCAGGCACATGGCTGGAGACTCTACAGCAGGAATTCTGCAGGTAAGGATTCTGGATCAGAGACAGGCAAGATCTCTTAACATACCTAATCTCTGATTAAGATGCAAGTGTTACGCAATTCAGTGATTCTTTTTTTCCAGAAACCTTACCATCCAAGATTTGATCAAAAAAAGGTAAGGAAAGAGGGGGAAATCAGATATATAAAGATATATAACTGTCATCATAAAGGAAGTCTATCTAATTAGCATAGCTAAAATCTTCCCCACTGTCTGCAAATATGTTTCATCTACTAAACCACAAAAGATGCAGTAGCAAAGAGTCTGCTAAAATCTTCTATAATTTGCAGTTAACAGAGGAACTGCTAAATTTCACCTGAACCTCTGGAAACCACCACACACTCTCCAAAAGCTACAGCCTTTAAGCAGGAGAGGCAAATTGTATTTTTAGTAACATGGCAACTTATACACAACATTCTTCTACAACCAAAGCTCTGGGAACAGGAACCTGAAGTGAAAAAGGGAAAGCAATAGAAAAAAATACTGTTTATAGGAAAAAAAGACCAGGACGGACAATACCTGGAGAATGATTAATAGGCACAGGAATATACAGGTTAAAAATAAATAAATAAACAAAGAAAACCAAACACGGCTGCTAAAACTTGGGAGAAAAAGACAGAATTAGAGGACAACACCCATAGAACAGTGCCAGATGTTAGAAGCCATGGGTTTTTGAGAGGGGCAGCTGCTTCTCGCTTCCTGTTCCCCCTGAATTCCCAAGCTTCATGATATGGAGAAACTGGGAGCTGCCATCCCTTACAGAGAAGATGCTGCCCACTAGCTGATCAACCATGCTGTGTCTCACAAGTGGCCAAGGCAGCAGCTCTTAGATCATATCCATTTCAGGAATAAGCAAAAACTATTATTTTTATCTTCAAAGTGGGGATTCATACTTTCACTCACTGCCTTTGAAGCTGCCAGCCTCCATACTTTCGGATTCTCCCTCCAAGTTACACAACAGCAATATTAAGACTTTTTTTTTTTTAAATTAGGAAAACTGTACCAGTCAACAAAAGCAAGCCAGCCGGATATTTTTTGCAACAGCAAATCACATGGGGACTCTGCAGACTGATAACCAAGGATGAAACTAACCTCGTCACAACAAAAAGCAAATGGTCCCAGCTCCTCCTGTTTCTGCTCCTGAAGCTCTTTGCTGAACTGTAATAACTCCCTAACCAGCAAAAATATTTCCCTTCCCTTGGCTGTGCAACTTGCTTAGCTGAATTGGTTCAGCAAGGGGTCTGACAGCAGAAAGCCAGAGAAAGGAAAGGAACTGCATACCTCGAAGAAGTGGTGAGTGGAGGGGGAACATTCCTTTGTCAGGGACATTATGCTTTTAGATCAGCTGTTCTGATAATGTAATGCTTCACCCTTTGAGATCTACAAGAAAGTGACAAAATTGCATCATTCCCTTGCTCCATAGAGAACAGTCACAGTAAAAAGGTGACCTGATTAAATGAGGGGAGGAAAGAACATTGAAAATATTACTGAGATGTTTTGCTATCATACAGAATCAAAGAATAATTGTGGTTGGAAAGGACCTTGCAGATCACCGAGTCCAACCATACCTACAAGAATAAAGAACACCTAAATACCTGACCACTAATAGGAAACAACACCAAAAGCCAACACACAAGCCCCCTGCATGCCTGCCCCTAGAGCATGTCCTGAAGCAATACACTTCCAATAATTCACAAACAAGTTAAGTATCCTAGAGATGTTATAATCAGCCAGCTATTCAGTGGCGAGTCACTACAATCCTGCACTCACATCTGAAGTAACTTTTATTTATCAGCAGATGATATGTAATAAACTGACACTTCAATTTTTGTTACATTATCAATGTTATGACATATCAGTGAAACTGGGACCTGGCCTTGAGTCTTTCCTATGCAGCATCCCAGGGGAAGACACATGGTAAGTTTTTTACAGTAATCTCAGTGTGGTTCTGTCTCTATTGCAATTGACCACTGACCACAGTTTCAAAAACTTCCTTCATTCCATGTGGATCTTCTTTAGGATCTGTTTACTCCATTAACCTAAGGGTTTAAGAAACAGCCACACTTCACTAAGGGTAGTGAATAAAAGGAAGAAGCACGGGAAGCCTAAGAACAAGTTGCAAGCTATTTCAATATATTCAATTCACTATTGCTTCCTGTAGAATCCCTCAGACAGAAGGTCCAAGTCCCTAGGTAATAGCACAATTCACAGGTATATTGTTTCCATTTTACCTTTTTGAGCTGTGGTAGTGATAAAGTACTTCATTCATCACTTCCACCTCATTCTAACTTGCATAAGGCAAGTTTTCTTCTGCTTCAGCTGACAACCTTGTTGTTGCTCTCCCCTTTTTCCTCCTCCACTGTAATACTCATTGGTAAATACAAGTATATACAGTTTATTCGGACAACAAATGAAGCAGTCTGCAAACTGGAAATGTTTGTTGCATTTATAGAACTGAAAGAAAGTGATTCCTTGTATTGGCTTATTTTTCAAAGGGTGTATCAAACCAGCACAAGACTGAGTCATTTACAGTGTTACTTTACTTTCTGACATTCTCTATCAGTGATTTGAAGTTCTATACAACTCCTAGAATCACCCTCACATATCTCACAGGGAGATGAGTAAAGCAAGTAGTTTTGTGAGTAAGCACATAGCTAAAGCCAAGAAATAATTTAAGTAATTGCTCATCTCTGCAGTGTGCTTATAACATATCTGAAGCATGCACTGCACGTCTGAAAGAGGAGGATGACTGCGATCAGCTGCTGAGGTCAGACTACTGATAAAGCTACCACTAGATCTACAGAGCTGCTGAGCAAGAGAGCAAACGCAAGCCTAGAAGTGAGACTTGGAAGTACTGGTACATGCAGTGTCAGCAACAATAGCAGCTAATGACAATTATTTCACCAATCACTACATATAAAACCAATACTTAAGGACATGTATTAGTTATTGCAGCTGTAGTCCCATGTCCTATCTTAGCATGCACACCCAGCAAAAGACTAGGGTCATGGTGGATGCCTTTGGTATTGCTGTACCATTTATCTTCACTTTAATGCAGATGAATTAACAGGACAGTTTGATGTATCATTTGCACAGAAGAAGCTGAGCAGAAAAATCTGTTCTGGGGAATGGAGATGTTTTTTTGCATTGTGTAATTAGAAGCAATAGAAAAGACACTGAATATATCTTAATCCATTGAAGAACAATTTCATTATGCATTTAACTCAAAGTCAGGCACACTTCCTTCAGAAACTAGATATACTATAAATACAGGGAAGAAAATAGGATGTAATATCAAGGCAAACTATTCTAACAAAACAAAGAACAAATTAAGCTTTTTACAAGGAAATCATATTTCCAAAGGCTAAAGTATTTCTTGCTGAAAAGTCATACATTGCTAGCAGAATAGAGCAGACTATAGAAGTGAATCATTGGCAAAGAGAGTTCTGTATAACTTGAATGAACTGTGTTTCAAGACCTAAAGTTACTCCAAAGTAGTGTGACTTGAGCTTAAAGAGTTACCATGTTAATACCTATTATGCAGTTCCAGTTGAAATCTCTACAGGTATTAAGAATACAGCTTCAAATACCAGGTAAACTCAAAAATCTCTGTACTTGCAAACTGATTTGAGACCGTGGGTTACAGTAGTACTGTTACTTCCTACTGCTCTACAAACATCTACCACTAGATTCCTCCAGCTGTTGCAACATACCAAGACACATATACTGTCCTTAAAAAACCAGCTAAATTTAGCAGAGCTGTTGACCTAGAAGAGGCAATTATTTTAAATGAATACCAGTATTTTGGAAAGTTACCCTGAACTAATACGATTTTTTCTTTTTCCTTATTTTATTATGTGAGGAATTATTGGAAAAATAAAAAACTATTAAAGCAATTCACTTCTAGAAATGGATAGGTTCCTCTCTGCCAACCTAATACTTTGAAAGAATAAATAAAATGGAAATTGGTGATTTTCCTTGATCCTACCATGTTCCATCCAATAAAGTAATTGTCAAGACACAGCAAGGGCTGGTTGCTGCCCACAGGACAAGAAGCCAATAACAGAGGCACAGCCAATAGGGCAAGGGCATTGGCCACCGAGGCCTGGGCAAAGGCACAGGGCAGGTTCATCCAAGAGCCCAGATCATCAGGCAAATCCAGGATCTCAACACAGGTCTAAGGTCAAATCAAGAATTGAACCCTCACATAAGGGCTAGGGCTAGTGACAGCACCCAGGGTCAGACACAGCCTAGTGACAGTCAGATCCACAGGGTCAGTCCAAGGCCAGGACATCAGCCTGGGAGCAGCTCTGCAGGACCCACACAGCCAGGCACAGCACAGCCATAGCTAAGGCAGAGACCAGCACCCCTAACAGCACAACTGAGACAAGGGCTGAAGGCTGAGTTTAAATAGGGCCTGGGCCCATGGGTGTGGGAGAAGGCCCTGGGTGAGGCTGGTCAGGGCACTGAGGCCTGTTAGTGCTCTCAGGGCCCTGACAACAACAGTCAAAGCAGCATTTCAAAACCCTGCACTTACCTGGTTTACTTGTTTCTCTTTAAAGACTGCCTGCCTTCTGAAATAAGGCAAAGACAGGAATATTATTTTGGCTCTGATAGTGCAGCTGTGGCATACTCTGGTGTGTCAGCTTGTTCTGACTCATCTGCATTTAAGTTTGTCCTGGATACTGTTTGCTTGCTTCACTTTGCACTTTATTTGCCTACACTCATTCTTCATCTACTGAAGTCTGTTAAATTTTATCTTCCATTTCTCACTTCCTTATGCATGTCTTTACCCATTGCTGTTGTTGCCTACAGCTACACTCAACCACTTTCTACCCTAAATGTTTCCTGCCACAATCTGTCTTTCTCTTCTTACACTACCCTCTCTAATAACATATATACAGAGTAGGAATACGAACCTCTTAATACACAGGTGAAATACACTTCAGTTTTACCTCTTCTTAAAGATAGCTTTTTTCAGGGACAGTCTTCATATTACCTCGAAGAGCAACCTGCACCACTGATTCTTACTTCTGAATACCAATTCAGATGCTAAATGATGCAGTAGGTGGATTTTTTTTCTCACTATTTAAAATAACCAATTGTTAACACAAGTTAATTTCTCCTACTTCCAAGTCCAAGATCTATTAAACTGTACTTCAAGAAATTAAAGATGTTGCTAAATAGTATCTGAGTGAATTCACATTTCGCCTTTTCTTAAACTTGATGTTCGAGCAGCTTTGAAAGCCCCTTTCATTTTAAGTTTATATCATTCAACAGACATAATTTGGCAACTATGTCATCTAATAGCATCCTAGCTTGAATGGCTTTAAACGATAACTGAGGCAGACGCAGGAGCTTTGCTACCAGTGGCCAATACTACTCCTTCCTTCCACCAAGCAGCAAGCTATTAGGTCATCTTAGCCATTCATGCATTTCCAAACCAGCTATGATCATCTAAATCAGCATTACCACAGCCCGTATTATCAGTTTGTCCATCACATGGGTGCTGGCTCTACACCGACCCAGCATAGCTGCCTTGGAAAAGAACCCACAATGCTCATCCTGTTAGTCAGCTCCCTGAACGAGCTCTGCATGGATTATACAGGTGTCCAGGAAAGAGAATATCAGCTTGCGTCATGAGGAGGGAAGGAGAAAGGTGGAACCAGTACAATGTTGACCTGAATTAGTTTAAGCTGTTGTGTAACAGCGAGTAAACTACTTACTTAGTGGCTTAAAGTGATTAGAAAATCAAGACTAGAATTGGAGTGGGTGCATACACAAAAAATGCATAGGTGATGTCAATGCACACTTAGGCTTCCCTCAGGCTTGATGTTTAATGTTACCTAACCTACGGTATTAAGAACAAGCTGCACCATGCTTTCTAGATGAGACACAAGTCTTTCAGTTCAGTCCTGTATTTTAAAGAGAAAAGTGTCATCCACTGCTATTTCCCAAGCCAGAAACCCCAATTTTTAAATGGCTATATTATTTATTGCCAGAGAAAGTAAGTTAATGACTGAAAGATGAGATGACCCAGAGGCAAGAGCTACAGCAATAAATCAAATATATGAAAACTTGAGAAAATGATGAGAGGGTCAGGAGAATTTCTTCAGCCTGGAGTGCATCCAATAGTGCTATGCTCCCCCGAGGAAAGCAACCATAAAAACTTAAGACAGAGACCATGAGACTCAAATTCTCACCATGACCATGTGACCCAAAACAACTTGAAGACTTGTTAGGATCTCAAAAGCTACTGTCTTCTGCCCAGTCTGCCAATATTCTCAGGAACCAACAGGTGTAAGCAAGACCCTGGGCTAATGGTTTTGAAGAAGAGTAAAGTCCTCTCCTTAATAAAGCTGCCACATCCCAGTGATTATTTCTCACCTCTACTGCATAGATAGCATACCTAGCCTCCAACTGAAGATGACCAAAGCCCCACAAACTTCATAACTTAAAAGACTTTTACTGATTATACTCCAATGGAGATGGAAGAGGTAGAGTTCTTTTTAAATGTATGCACCTGAGTAGCAAGTGTCTTTATCACAGCTTACTGGTACTGGCAAAATGAAGGCAAACATTCTCTTTTGCTTCTATCAAAACACTAACAGATGTTGCAAGAAGACAAAACAAATGAACAAAACATATGGAAAACCTTGGAAGTGGGTCCCTAGAAGAATGACAGATCTGTAGAGACAAGTATACCTTGGAGCATGCCAGCATCCTCTGCTGGTGTAACAACAACTCTCAGGGCTTCCATTTAGGAAGACAGATATAAGAAAAGGGATGCAAGTATGCTTGCAGAGATGAGGAAAATAACTTCTCGTATGATAGGCTAGGAATGCTCAGATAGAACACGACAGATACAGAATTATACAGAGAGAATATAACTTATTTTTTTTTTAAGTTGACACAACGTGAGTTACTCATACCATTTTTCATTAGTATTCTCAGTAGTCATTCAGTCTTAAGCCAGAGTGCAGTTCAAGGAAGGGCACGAGGTCAACACAAACAGCACAATGAACTCTCCGTTATTTTTATAATTACTGAGATCCCATGTCTGTGATCCAGACAGTGCTGATTTTAAAGCACAGTTAACTCTGGCTGTACAATGCAATACTGTAATTTTCAAGTCCACCTTTCATAGTATTTTGACTCCTGGCACTAAAAGCAAACAAACACACACTTTTACTGGACTAGGTCAGAAAAGGTTTTTTTGTTTGTCTCTTTTAAGTACAAAAGAATGAAAGTATGTCTGCAGTATGGTGTAATGCAGGAACCTAGGATTCCATTTTGTTCAGGAAAAGTGGCAAATTAATCTGATTGTAGATGTCATAATAATGTTACTGGCTTCACAAGAAAATACTAGCCATTTGGATGGTGTGAATTTTCTGCATGCCTTCCTACGTGCATTTAAGTGTAAAGTAGGATGAATAGATACAATTTGTATTAAATTTTGCTGGACTTGTTTCCTTCCTCACATATAGACTTGAGCTATAACTTTTTCAAATTTGGGAATCCCTGTACGAAGGAAGTTTAGGGATATTTTTCCCCTGAAGATAATTGTCAAATACTATGCTTAATCAATGAACTGGTTTGGTTTGGTTTTAAATAGAAGTGGGATTCAAGAGTCTCTTTGATTTAAAATTAAAGTGTAAATTTACTGTAATAACTACTCATTTTTATTTAGTTAGGGCTGACTTCTGTCTGTAGCTAGCATGGGGCAAAAGAAGCATATGAATACAGCAGGTACAGAGTATATCTGTTTGCACGTAAGAACTGATAGGTCTTTAAATACATTTCATGTAAGAAGCTCCTCTTTCAGCTTGGTAATGGAAAACTTAATCTTCATAACAGGGAGGATAACAAATATCAAGTCATTAAAGACTCTAATGAGCCAAACTAGATAACATGCACCACAGAACATCTAAGGAATATGCTGGAGAGCTCCACAAACTATTTATATTCATTTTTAAATAATTCTTGAAAAAACTGGGAAAGCTTCAGATTTTTTCTAGAAGGAAAGGGGAAGGAAGCTTAGTGTTATGTTTTTATGAAAGGCAATAAGAGACTTTTCAGGAATTCATAAATCATTTGGCCTGGAAGTGTTGTTAAAGCAAGTCATGAAATCATGGAAGGTAATCAACAAACACAAAAATAAAATACTTAAGCAAAATTATGCTACTTAGCACAATTTCAAGGAAGGTTACTTAATATGACCACTAACCTTCTGAGGCAAAAACTTTTCCAAAGTTTTGAAAAAAATATCCATACCCTGCAAATTTATGTAGGACATTTATTTATTTAAAATAAATATTTTCATTTTTTAATCTGGCTAATTTTTTTAATTGGCTCTCCCTTTTGTGCTATCCCAGAGCTGTTTTAAGAATTCAGAAAAAAAAGTTGAGTGTGTAGATAACAAAATATTTATCAGCACTCTGCCACCACCTCTTGACTTATTTCCCTTTAACTTCCAAACTCTCGGATTACTGTATGACACTTACTGCTTGTTAACACCCAACTAATTCTAACAGAGATGCTTGACAGGCAAAAGCATTATGTAAAGATCTGTACCAGGCTAATGTACAATTCAAGTTCTGCATTTCTACTTAACATTTGAAGTTTACTTTCTTTCTCCATCTTCCTCTCCCTAAGAGGTAAGGAGGAAAAATCATTTCCTATCAAAGATTCACACCACACTGAACTGTACTTTTGCAGTTAGTGCAATTTGTTACAGTTAAGGAGAAGAGATGGATATTTTCCTTTTTGTAATACTTCAAATGTCTCCTAATTTTAGAACAAGACCGTATTTCCCAATAAATATTAATAGATTTGTCTTGTATCTGCTATCTCTTTATCTGAAAAGTATTTTTACAGTTGGGTAGATTCACAATTATTAGCCATATTTAAGCATCCACTTTTGCTCTTACACACAGATGCTGGAAACCATATAGACTTTCCCTACAGACAGGACATATAGCACAGTACTACAAGCCATAAATGGATGTGGTCAGTCTGGTTTGTGTCTCATCCACACTTGTGCAGCTCATATGGTAGCACTCGGAATTAATGTCTGATCACCCTCCCTACAACTCTACCAAAGTCTCTGCTTCATGACAGTAAAAACCGGAAGAGTACCTCATACTTCTTGTGGAGTGAAGGCAAGAAAGGTTCTTAGATTTTCTGCATGAAATGTTTTTATTTTTCCCTGGTTGTTTATTTTCCCCCGTTGCCCTAAGCCATAGGGAAACAACTTTTTCTCTGGTTCTTAGAATATTCCGCTTATCTCTGTGGGTTATTTCAATCTTTCAGACAATGACAAAATTTAGCATCATGTACCTCTGAGCACCTCTTAAGGATCAGTTTGAAAAAAGTCTCACATTATACTATGCTATTTCATACATAGTTTTGAGTATCTTTTAAAAATAGAACGTACACCAAATTATAACTTCTATAGAAAACTATTCCACTATCATTTTATCCTTTTCATCCCACACAAGAAAATACCTCAGTCCTTTTAATTTCAGCACAAGAATTGGGAAAAGTAAGATGTAAAGATTCATCTGAGTGACTGTATTTTTTTCAGGATGCTGAATGTGGTCTTCAGTCCTGATATAGAGAGTACATACGAGTCCCTTCAATCTTTAGACAACTCTGCTAGCTCATTCTTGGCCATTAGATCATCTTTTGCTGTAAATATTGTTTCAGCATGAACGCTCCCTATATGAGAGTTTAAATTTATTTTCTTGTTGAGGGTGGCATTTCTTTGGGGATGTTTTTCAGTAAAATAAGAGGATGACTCTACTCCCTGCTCCCAGACTTTGAGGAAAAATCTCATATCCAGCCCATGCAGCAATTGCACCACCTGATGGAACTATTAGTGGAATCTCAGTTATCCTGCAGATTTTTCCTCAACAGCAGGTCAGAACTTACCCCAGTGACCAGCCTGGCTAAACACGGCTTCAGAAAATTTTTGAGCTACACTCAGTTTAAGAACAGAAGTGTAGGTACAGAATAGCATGTAGCAGATAATTGCTTTTAGTCTTGATGTCCTGTCTGTCATTACAGTTGGTAATCGATCAACATGAATTTGAAGCACTGCACTGATGTTCTGCCACATGAAAGGATGCAGTATGGAAGCTCAATGTATTAAGGCATGCACAAGGAAAGACAAGATAAGACAAGACAATGCTATGACCTGCAGGAAAAGTCAAGAACACACATTCTATATCCTGACTCATAAATATAAGGTTCATGTGATTTTAAGTCAATCCTTCCAGACCTGCATGTAAATGCCACATCTCAGAACTACTCCATACAGCCATACAGTGTTCACCTGCTCTTTCCTGGTGCAAAGCAAGTCTGTTTCTGTTATCAAAGGTAAAGAACAAAAAACCATTCAACTGAAGCCACAGCAGACAGCCCCTCCTGGCTATCTGGTTTGTTCTTTTCATGGAGCATTAACATTTTGAAGTACTATGTTCCCAAACATATCAGACATATCTTGCTTATCTATTTCCACAGTAAATTAAGCAAAATTAAACTATGTCCTTGGACTGTAACCTTGCCACAAATTAAGAATTAAATCAACTATCCAATATCAGCAGTATTGCAAGCAACCTCCTGAACCTGAAGCAACTTAGAACAAAATCCAGCAGTAAGGAGGAGGGAGGACAAGAATGCAGTAAAAATTGACGAGAGCAAGGAATTTGATGCAAAAATGACAGTACTACATCTGGTATTAGTCAGCACACAACAGGACAGCCCAATTTGCAAGATTCAATCAAAAGAAAAGGTATTTACATCATAAATATTAATGATTTTGCCCAGGTGATTTAGGAGCCTCCTGTAACTTACTGTTATCAGTTACCAGATTCATCCACTGTCAGGCACCACAGCTGTCTAAAGCTGGGAGCAAGAATCTGATTCTTTCCTTCTACCTAAATTTGTTTGTTGTGCAGGCAACATGCAAGTGCCTTTCTGGATGAAAAGTAATTGAATACAGCCTTGAGTACTACTTCACATTTTTAATAGTGATTCGAAAAATGTAAAGAACTACCTGTGACTACTGTTGTAAAATTAATTTTCTTTGCTTCAGGATTTTTTTATTATTTTTTTTAGTGTATGTGAATTATAGTAGCATTCAGGAACTGAATTCAATTTTATTTTAAAAGTTTTCTCCATCAAATTCATGTACTGAGAATTGACCTTGTTATTGCTTCTATTTCTCCCTGTAGAGCAGGGCAGACCATTATAAATGTGCCAGAATTCAGGAATGAAATGCTGGTGTTAGGGCCTCTGAGATCAACTTAACTCCATAAAAATGACTTTAAACTCTAACTTGAGGACCTAGGTTTGAAATGTGGTCAGAGCTGAAATTTTCACTACAAAAATGGTAAAAGCATTGATGCTTTGTCCCTGAAACTGGACAGGGTAGTAAAACTGACTCACTGATAGACAGCCTATGCCTACATTTTCAGTTATGCTTATTTTTTCTTATATCATTCTTTCACTTTTTTTGTCACTGGTTGAACTGAGTGGGAACTGAAAAATTCAGAACTCTAGCACTTTTTCTAACCCTAGCAATCACTAAAATACTTGACTAGAAAGATCGTGCAAAGGCAAAAAAATACAGTGCTATTTTTAAAGACCTTTCTAAAAAAAATAAGCAAACAAACAAACCAATTTGTTCAGCTAATGAGAATCAAAAAAACAGAGGAGGAGAGAAGGCAAGACAAAGTGGATGACCAGCAAACAAACTTCTCAACAGAAACCCTCTAGGACTCACAATTTTTAGATAAATAGAGAGGCAGCCAACGAGACATTGTTAGCCCATTAAATGTCACCACTTCTCCAGAAGATGGAGCATCATGCTAAAACATTACAAACATAAAGCATAAGTGAACTGCAGAAAGTATAACATAGATCTTTGCCCGTTTCACTTCTGGTAAAGTGAATATGGTCCATGGGAAAAAAATGCACTGAGAGAAAAGAAGGTGGCTGGGCAGCGGTCAAGCTGGGCCAATCTTCCCTCTTTTCCAGTTCTTCCTAGAGCTGCCCCAGCAAACACTGTCTGGAGGCAGGAATCACTCTAGAGGGTAATGAAGCATCTGCAGTGAGAGCGCCAACTACTTCTATCACCTCTCCAGAGCTTCTGTTGGTAGATTCAGAACCTAATGGTCTCATCAGACTTCAAAATTCATTTGGAGCAGAGCTGATGGTTTTCTTTCCTTTGAAAGGAATCTGATTTATACATTCAAACACTGTTTTAAGACCTGAACCGACATGAACTAAATTGAAATAATCAGGGAAGTCCCTTCAAAACTGCACTACTGCTCTGAAATGAATTGCTAACGCAGACAGGAGTCAAAGTCTCAAGTAGGTAACAGGAGACACAAGTGCTTCTACCTCCCTCCAGAGGACAGAGAAGAGGAAATGACTGTGTAACATACTCAGATAAGAAGCCAAACCAACTTCAACTGATACATGCTTAGAAAACTTGTATTTGATTTTAAAAAATCTTTAAAATAGTCACTCAAATAATGTACTGAAGATAATACAGTGAATTGCACAAGTTCATCATGCATTGGGCACAACACAAATGTAATACAGCATATGAGAAGATTCCATAGGTGTGTTGTTGACAAAAGGAAACTAGGGAAAATGCAGACCCTCTCCGGAAGGATATGAGAGACCTGGTTACCTGGGATATGGAGAACACTGAGGTACTCAGTGACTTTTTTGCCTCAGTCCTTACTGGTGAGTGCTCCAGCCACACCACCCAAATTGCAGAAAGCAAAGACAGGAAGTGCCACCCAGTGTAGATCAGGTTCAAGACCATCTAAGGAATCTGAAGGTGCACAAGTCTATGAGACCTGACAAGATGCCTCTGCAGGTCCTGAGGGAACTAGGGGGTGAAGTGGCTAAGCCACTATCTCTCACATTTGAGAAGTTGTGACAGTCCAGTGAAGCTCCCACTGACTGGAAAAGGGGAAACATACCCCCCCTTTTTAAAAAAGGGAAGAAAGGAAGACTCAGATACCACACACCAGTCAGTATCACCTCTGTGCCCAGCAAGATCATGGAGCAGATCCTCCTGGAAACTATGATAGGGCACATGGGAAATAAGGAGGTGATTGGTGACAGCCAACAGGACCACTAGAGGCAAATCATGCCTGACCAATTTGGTGGCCTTCTACAATGGAGTTACAGTGTTGGTGGATAAGGGAAGAGCAACTGATGACATCTACCTGCACTTTTGCAAAGCATTTGACACTGTCCTGCATGACATCCTTGTCTCTAAATTGGAGAGATATGGATTTGACAGATGGACCACTCAAGTGAATAAGGAATTGGCTGGATGGTCACACATTTTGTGATTGAGACATTGCAGTCAATGTCTCAAAGTCCAAGAATAGACCAGTGACAAGTGGTGTTCCTCTGTGGTCGGTATTGGGACCAGCACTGTTTAACATCTTTGTCAAGACAGTGGGATCAAGTGTACCCTCAGCAAGTTTGCCAATGACACCAAGATGTGTGGTTTGTTTGACATACCGGAGGGAAGGGGGGGACATCCAGAGGGATATAAGAGACCTGTGGAGATAGGACAAGGGGTAATGGTTTCAAACTGGAAGAGGGTAGATTTGGATTAGGTTATTAGGAAGAAATTCTTCACTGTGAGAGCAGTGAGATGCTGGAACAGGTTTCTTATGGATGCCCCATCCCTGGAACTGTTCAAGGCCAAGGTGGATGGGACTTTGAGCAACCTGATCTAGTGAAAGACGTCCCTGATCATGGCTGAGGGGTTGGAACTAGATCATCTTTAAGGTCCCTTCCAACCCAAATCATTCTATGATTCTGAGTTTGCTAGTATATAAGCTTGTATTCTTAAAAAGAAACAAGTTCCAAGAACAGCAACTTGAATATTCTTCCCTGTTCTGTTTAAATTTGTAAATCAAAATAGCAAGTAAAAGGTTATTGTACTTCAGTCCAGGAGGAAAAACAAACAAACAAATCAGCATAGACTGTGCCTTGCAAAAGAAACTTCAGCAAGACAGAATTTATTTTGCAGGGCTAGTAGTAATATTGAAAACTGGCAGATGTTCAAAGCCGAGCCTGTTTCTTAGAGACCTTGACTCCCTAGTCAGTCTATCATGTGTTTCATTTGAACAAGTCCAAATACTGGCTCATCAGCTTAGCAAGCAGAGTTATTCTTCTGTTGCTTACGAATCTTTTCTAAAGACATTTTCTTCTTAGGTAGAGCTAAAACATCTCTACCTGGTCTATTCCAGTGTTCCTGTTTGCTAAAAATGCTAACCTCCCAGCTTTCCTTCCTAAAGAAAAGCTGTAAATCACATTAAGAATTATTAGGATGAATTGGTTTAGGTTTCACTGGCAGGACTTTCTTTTTTTATTTGTAGGTTTCAGCAATCTTAATCACATAGCAATATAGCTTCTGAGCAACTTCTCTATAAACAGATTTGCTTCGAACAAAAGCTGCATGACAAAAAAAAAAGATCAAGCAGACCTAGATGGCCCTGGTCCACAGAAACATACCTTGGTATGAGAGCCTGCTGAGGCCTAAGACCATATGTAACAATGCTGATGTAAACTGCTATAGAATGCTAGCAAGCATTGCTAGCACTGAGTGAGAAGAACTGAACTGAGTGAAAATAAAAGCCTATTTAATTATTTTATTGATTTTACATTTAGCCCCAAAGTAAAAAATAGTGTCTAAATTCAAACATTGTGAAGGAAGAGATTACAGGAACAGAAAGGAACTGTAGGATGGGTACTAAATGTAATTTAAGCTAAAATCCAGACAGTCTGAAAATAACTTCTTTCATTACCTGAAGATATCAGGCCAACCCAAATATATGTAGTTCTGTAATCGCTTGCTTATCCAACATACCAGTGACCTATTTGTCTCTGGAATTTCTAGACCTCTACTATACCTAGCAGAAAGGAAACAATGCACTTTTTTGTAATACTCTTTATTTTGTAGTTACTTTTTACACAGGAATAGCCAAGCTAAAGTCACGTGGGTTTCTCTGTATGTGGGGATTTTGCTTAATAGTCACTGAGGAAGAATACATGACATTTTATGCTCTAAATACACTTCCCTGGGAAATGAGAATTGCCATGTAAGGTTGTAGTCTGAGCAATGATGGAGCAACTAGAGAAACTGCAAAC
The DNA here is from genome assembly GCA_024605025.1 of Megaceryle maxima. Taxonomy (NCBI): domain Eukaryota; kingdom Metazoa; phylum Chordata; class Aves; order Coraciiformes; family Cerylidae; genus Megaceryle; species Megaceryle maxima. The sequence goes on along the minus strand of JANHGN010006281.1, from coordinate 436 downwards.
ATAACAAATCATTTTGATTAATGAAAATTATGCACGTTATAGACCTTTTAGAGAAAAATAAAAATAAACCCCAACCTCCTGTGTATTTCTAACTGTGAGTTTGTGATGAAAGCCAGCAAGACAAAAAATTGTAACTTAACAGAGATCATCTGTCATTCCTCTGTGCTGCTACTTTTCACCTAAGCTAAAACCAACAAAAATCTCTGAACGCAAAATACTACCCTTTTAAGTGTTCACACAGACTTTCACCCAGTGTACTTATCAACCCTACTCACAGCAGACTGCATTTGAGAATCTCAATCGTTTTGATTTGGCTGGGGCACCTCTCCTACGAGGACAGACTGAGAGAGCTGGGGTTATTCAGTCTGGGGAAGAGAAGGCTCCAGGGAGACCTTATTGTGGCCTTCCAGTCTCTTAAGGGGGCTACAAGAAAGCT